>JAKJMR010017869.1:835674-857630 GCA_024449315.1 Daboia siamensis | reverse complement strand
GGATGAGGAGCAAAACATCCTCAAGGAAAAACTTTGTTTTTCCTTGAGGATGTTTTGCTCCTCATCCAAGAAGCTTTTTCAATTTTGAATGGTGGAGGATGGAAGGCATTATATTCCTTGCAGTCATCTGTACATTACCTACAACACTGCAAAACTAACCACCTTATTAGCCCTTCTGGTTGGCAACACCATCCATTGCATCAACAATTCACAGGACTTTGTCAGCAAGGTTTTGAAACTAAAATTGGATCCAGATGAGTGTATGGTTTCTTATGATGTGACCTCACAGGAACACAGGAATCGGAAGCCTTCACCAAACATCTCAACTCTGTGGACAGATAAATTAAGTTCACCCAAGAAGATGTTAAGGAAAATAGTCTGGCCTTCATGGCCTGTGTAGTACATATTAAAAAAGAGAGAAGCCATAACACTGAAGTTTACAGAACCCCCCCCCACACACACACACACACAGAAAACACACAGAGAGATATATATCTACATTTTGATTCTAACCACCCATTGAAGCACAAAATTGGAGTAATCAGAACCCTACACCACCAGGCTGAAAGTTTGCCTACCAGCAAAGATGGAAAAGAAAAAAAACTAAAAGAAAGGAAGCCCTCAGAACTTGTGGCTAACTCAACTAGTCTATCAAATCCAAAAAGAGACTTGGCAGGAGCTCATCCATAACAGAGAAGGAAGAGAACAACAAATGAAGCAACATTGTCATTCCATGCATTGCAGAAATATCTGAAAAGCTCAGGAGGATTTTCAACCAAAACAATATATTTACACACTTTAAACTGCAACATACATTAAGGCTGAAGCTTGTCCACCCCAGTCCTGACAGAAACTGAGCAAGGTGATATATTCAGTACAATTCAGTGAGACATGTTCAGAACTGTACATTGGAGAAATTAAACACATGGCACAACGTAAGAGAACAAACCCATCAGGACAAGATTCAGCAGTCCATCTGCATTGAAAGGCAGAGATCACTCCTTTGAAGAAAACAAAGTCCACATTCTGAACAGAGAGGACTGCTGGTTTGAAAGAGGGGTCAAAGAGACTATCTACATTAAGACTGAACAGGCCTTTCTCAACAGAGGGGGAGGGATATTATTTATTTATTTATTAATTGAATTTTTATACCGCCCTTCTCCCGAAGGACTCATATGACACCAGTTATTTCCTATTTACAACACAGTCCTTTCATCAGTTCCAAGAAGGTTCCAATACATTTGTACTATTCAGGTGACCCTGAGAGCACAAATAAACCTTCAAGTGGCCTCAACAACTCTCAGAAAGAGTGCTAATGACCAAATGACTTCAAGGAATATAAATCCCTTCACCATTCAGTCAGAAGTGAATAAGCGTCTTGGAAGAGAAGTGAAACAAAGTCCAGTAGCCTTTCGAAAAAGCACCTTTTGGAAAAACCATGATCTGGATGACTGAGAATCTCCATAGAAATAAAAGCAGGATGCTCGATAGAGCATGGCCTATTTTATTCTGTGATTTTAAATTTATTTAATTCTTCATGTAATACATTTAAGAATGTGGTAACTAAGCATTTCTTTCTAAGTCATTAACCATAAACCAGATTGGGTAGGTCTGAGCTCCCAAAAAATCTGGACAACTACTACATGGCAGCAGCAAATTAATAGTAATAGCAGTAGCACTTAGACTCATGGTGCCTTCATCCTTCTCATTCCCATCTCCTTCCTTCCTTCCTTCCTTCCTTCCTTCCTTCCTTCCTTCCTTCCTTCCTTCCTTCCTTCCTTCCTTCCTTCCTTCTTTCCTTCCTGAGCTGATCCTGGCACTTCTGCTGAGCCCTGACAGCTGATTGGTGCTTCTGCAGGGGTATCAGGGCTCAGCTGATCAGCAATTCTGCAGGGCTCAGCGGAAGCTCCAGGATCAGCACCTGGCTCCAGCTGACTGGTGATTCTGCAGGGCTCAGCATAAGCACCAGGATCAGTGGTGGGCTCCAAATGATGAAAGCAGGATGAAAACTCCAAAAAATGACAAGGAAAAAAGGTTAAAACAGAAGAGTGTCTGAACTCTGAACAGAAAAAAAAAGATCACATCTGCATCCAGCTCTTGGGGGTGGAGTGGGGGATTTTTATTTTTTGCCTCATTTTGCTCTTTAAAAGAGACCACATCCCCCAATGCCAAAAGCCATGCGCCATCACCGTTCGCCTGTGCGCCCCCCCACAGATCCAAAGCCCCTCTTTCCCTTCCTTTGAAACAAACAACACCCCTCCTCCCCTGAATCCTCACTTCTGAATTATAATGAAAGAAAGCCAAGTGTTTTCTTTTGTGGTCTTTACATATTTAAACTGCTAAAATGATGTGGGGAAGAAAACCATTGTGAGACACTCTTCTGTTTTAATCTTTTTTCCTTGTTTTTTTGGAGTTTTCATCCTGCTCTCATGAGAGGGCAGTGTTTAGGGGGTGAAGCTGCCCACTTTCCCTCCCCCAAAGCCACAGCCAAGCAAGACACCTGCCTGTCTGTGCAGCTGCGCTCTTCCTCCTGTGCAGAGTTTTCGTTGTCGTGAGCATTTCTGGTGGGGATTGGCAGTGGGGGGGGGGCTGCTTGGTTTTTATCCCTCCCCCATCTGCCAGATGGATACAGCAGGTTTTGGTCACTTCTGTCGTGCTGGGAGGTTACCCATGAAGCACGTTTCTTTTGGGGGATCCCCACTCCGGTTGCTAAGCTTGCTTAAACTCTCTTCCTCTAACTCCTCCTCCTCACTGGAGCCCCCTTTGTCAGCAATGGTGCAGCAGGAAGACCCCTGTCAGGCTGGGGATGATGGGGATCTGCCCTCTGCAGAATACGGGTAGGGTTACTATGCTCCCTGTCAATCAGGTTTGATTTCCTTTCTTTGGTACTTCCTCCCTCCCTGCCTCCCTTGCTTGTAGTGGCCTCTGGGCCCTTCATTCTTGGGAGTTAGCATTGCCAGCATCTCTTTCTCCTGAGTCCCTCGTGCTGTGTAACTATTGCCACCCAAAAGCTGTTTTAAGATTAGGGAATCTTTGGTGGGGATAACCAACTAGCACTTCAACATGCCAGCCCATGCTCCCACTTCAACTGCAGAAGCCACACACACCCCCAAAGCCCCTTCAATCACCTATCAGCAATCACATGCTGCTCCGAGGAGGAATGCTGAAGGCAAATGGGTGGAGGTGGGAGATCAAGGCCAAGGGCAGGAGGCAAGACCCACCACTGATCAGCTGGAGCTGTGCATGCTGATTCTGGGGTCTCTGCAGAACCCAGGCAAACCTCATGCAGCTCCAGCTGAATCTCCACCCTAAGACTGCATGCGGTTGCTTGCCAAACCCAAAGCCGCCGCCAATCAGCTGGAACTGTGCGCACTGATCCTGGGCTCTCAACAGAGTCCCAGCAATACCTCATGCAGCTCCAGCTGAGTCTCCCACAGGCCTGTGCAGCACTGCTGCTGCTTCACTATTACACTTGTTTTATTGAATTTTATAAGGTTGGGGAGGGGATATAACCAGGGTAGGGAGCAGGCTTTAGGGTGGGGTTAGGATCGGAATTGGGGTGGGAACAGGGTTGGGAGCAACATTGGGGTAAACCTCCCTAATAACGTTTTCAAGCTTTAGCAAACAGACTATTGTCCGAGTACATATGTTCAATTAACGCTAGTTAATATAACAATAAATAGCTGTAATGTATATGCTAAATGATAATCATAAATGGTATCAGTTACTGATATATATTCAAAATAACATATCACATTCATTTCTCATTAGTTCATTTTCCTAACCATTGGTAAAATTTATCCCATGTTTTAAAATAAATTGAATCCTCTTTCTCTTTAATCTCTAAGGTTAATCTGCCCATTTCTGCACACTCTAAAATTTTCTTGATTAAGATCTCTTCAGTTGGTAGGTTTTCATTTTTCCAGTATTGGGCAAATGCTATTCTCGCTGCTGTCAATACATGCAATATTTTACAGTGCTTTTCAACCTGTCATATGTGTACCATCTGCCAGGTGCTGATGTACTACCAGTGGCATGCGAATCATCAGTTGAAAAGCCCTGCTTTAGAGCATTCTCTGAGAGTTTACAATGTCAGCATATTGCATCCGACAATCTGAGTTCTTGTTTTACTTACCTTGGAAGGCTGAATCAACCCCTGGCTCATCAGAATCAAACTCTACTGTGGACAGAGTTAGCCTGCAATACTGCATTCTCACCACTGAGCTTCCATTTAATAGTCATCTAGATTTTTGGTAGTCTTATTAGGACTTAATTTACCCTTAATCAAAGGAAGACTTATAGCAGATTGAAATTACAGTGAATCTGTTTTTAAAAAGTATAATCTGCATTGCTAGCCTTTTGCCATCTCACTGAGTACACATCCTATCATTGGCTAGCAGAAAGGGTAATTCATAGATACATCCAGTCAATATGCTCCAGTCTTTCAATAAATTACCAGAAGATTGTAACAATTCTACCACTACCAATCTTTTATTTGGAATAAGGTTAAGAAGCATTGTGATTTTTTAAATACACCGAGGTTGACATTTCAAAGGTGCCCCAAGACAACAAGATTTGCTTCTACTGTTGTTGCATTTCCCTTATTAATTGTGCCTTAATATAGTAGGTAAATTTAGTGATCAGCTTCATGGCTTGGCAAGATATGTGAATTCAGCCACTTATAACTTATTCAATAAATAGTGGTTAAGTAAAGCATGGCAAACAGCTATGGGTATCCAAGTAAAAAAAAGAAGCCATGCTAACAATCTGGTTCAAATGTGATATTCATCCTCTTGGAGTCACTTATAATTATATAAGTATTTGGGAGGATACTAGGGAGCCAGATATGTACCTTTTTATATTCTGGGTGGTATCTTTCCCAATTATGGAACATTTGGAAGTTCAACCTTACATGTGGCTTAAATCAAGAAGAGCAGAGTCTCATTCCAAAAAAGTATGTATTTAGCTATTCATTCTGTCTTTGAAGTTTCTCTGGCTCAAATAGACATTTTTAAAACCTTTCAGATACTGATAATCTCTTACAATAGTATGTGGCAACATTTCCCGGGAATGTTGGCACTTCATTAATTACATGATTTATGTAACAGTACTAGCAGTACATTTTAGACTATCTCGTTAGTAGCCTGATACAAGTTAAAAATATGTGTGTCTTCCCTTCTGTCTATCTTTCTTTTCTCTTTTCTTTCTATTTCCCCCCCCCCCAAAGACCAGAAATACTCTACGAATGCCATGAAAATATAAATCCAGAGCATTCATATACATCTGGAAGCCTATTTTCACATTATAAATTTATTGGTGAGATTTCGCTGTTGATATCTTAAGACAATGTTGGTTTGAAAGTTTGATTTAAGTTGATTGTGTAAATACTAGCTACAAGCAATGTTACTGAAAGAAATCTACTAGGAAATTTTGAGATATATTTTCCTTTAATTTTTTTATCCTTCTTTACAAAAACAGTCCTTTATTTGATGATTATTCCTGTTCAAGACCCTTAAGAAAATCAGTAAGAAAGGAAATCAGGAGGCAACCAACAGAGATTCCATTCAGCCTTCCCGACTCTGGATGTTAATATTATCTTGGGACTGAAATTATAATACATTTGCAATTAAACATATAATATAGCACTTTATGTCACTCTATGCTAGGTTTTGTTATATTCTCCATATAAAGCTAGGCAATGGACAGTCACATCCTCATGAATCCAGAGAACAAAAAGTTAAAATTAGTCTATTTTATGTCTACATTGGGCAGAAAAATATAATTTTCGGTCAGCATGTAAGAAATATCATGGAAGAATCTCTACATAGAACTGATCTGAAGGGTGGAAGCAGAACTTGGGAAAATATTGGTTACCAATTGATACTTTCCCCTTTCCCTGAGAAGCGAGAATGTACTTTGATTCTTACCACTTGGATAGATGCCTGTCTTTCCCAATAGAAGAAAATACATATAGGTAAATTGCTACCCTTCACTTTATGAACAGTAAGCTTCATCCCATGATAGTTTCTTGAAAGAAATTCTCCTACCCTGAGAAAATGTTCTTCTGTAGAGTCCATATTCACTCTGCTTTGCTTTAGGCTCCAGTGTAGTATATAGAGAAGAAAGCATAGCTGCACTAGGAAAATTCTGGAGAAATATACATGTTAAAGGTTAATAAGATTGTACATGGTACTGTTGAGTATACAGGGCATTAAAAATAGATATAATTATTTATATCTATAAATAAGTGCTAAATTTTGATCAAAATATAAAGTGTAGTTCTCTTTATAATTATAAATTGCAATGTATTAAACCAGAAGAAAAATTATAACTGCCAACAATCCTTTTTCAAGCAAGCTGGTTACCTGCCAGAAGGTCTACACCAATTTTATGTAATCTATTGATCTATTACTTGGAGTTTCCTTCTTCAAAAATTATAGTTATTATTAGCAACTCTAACAAAAACCATAGGGTGGAATCCAGATCAAAATATAAGGCTTACAAATCCTTTGAATGAATTTATCCAGCTAGATTCTATGACATTATATGACCTCTGCAACACTCTCAAGAAACTTGAGCAGCCTGCAAAACTTCAAATAACTTCAATGTTTACCTAGCCATAATAATTACAACTTAATATGTGGTTTGGCACTATTTTCTCCTTACAGAAATATATTGATTTATTTGATTGATAGGTGAAATAAATAAAAACATCTTTATAGGACTTGGAATATATATATGATATGCAATTTCTTTTTCTGGAAGATGCATATAGACTCCTTAGGTGATTCCTGAAGCAGGATGTGATATATGTTCAATGCTATCAAAGATTTTGTGGCACTTGAGCTTCCAAAGAAATCAAAGAAGAATGACTCTACGTGTAGGAAGTCCTGGCTAGACAGACCTGATAAGCTATGAGATCATGACTCTTAAAATGAATAGACAAGGTTCTCACTGATTTCATGGGGATTTAGGATTTATATCAAAAACAAGCAAATAAAAATATCCCTTCATATTCCCTTGTCTCTGGCATTCTTTGGCAAAGTGAAACCTGGAAAAATAGCAGAGTAAGTATGATTGCAAAACCAGTCTCTTAATTTTGTATGGAGTTAAATTGTGTGCATTGGTTTTTGAGCAACATATTGCTCTGGTGGAAATATAAATCTAATTTTTGCAGGACAACCGTGTTAGTCTGTGATGGCAAAGGTACAGTAGCACTCTGGATGAAATGAGCTGCACCTTACAAACACTTATCCCTTTTATAGCATTTATTAAACCTAACCCTGAAAGTTTGTGCAATTTCACTTCATAGGGGAAATACTTGCATTAAGCAGATCACGGTAGCTATGATTTGATAACTGTAGTTTATATCTCTCATACAAGCATACAGCATTTTCTTTTCTTTTTTTTTAAATGAGGCTAATCTGATTTCAGGGTTGCATTTCTTTTTTATATTGGGAGTCCTTTAGTTTAGATTAAATATTAAACCAGTCAGATATTTAAAATCCTTCAACAGTTAAGATATAACAATTTATAAGAATTCCAATATTAAGTTAGCGTGGTCAGAGTTTTAGATTGCCTCTCACTTCAGTAACATTATAATGTGTGTCATAATCAGAACCAGTTGATCTAGTGGTTAAGGCACAGGGGTCAAACTCGCCATGTCATGTGATGTGCCGTGACATATCATGACTCTTTTTGCTTTACCGGCAATGGGATGGGCGCAGCTTCGATATGATGAAACCGACCCGTGGGCTGGCATCAGCCTAGAAATCAGAAACCATGAGTTCTAGTCCCACCTTGATCATGACACCTGTTGGGTGTCTTTGGTCAGTTTCTCTCAGCACAATTTAGCTAACATACTGTTGTGGGGAAAATAGGTGTCAATCTGCAAAGAATGCTTATGCTGTTTCATCCATTACTGCTTTTTAGCTGGCCTACAGATTGGGAGGAAGGGAGGGAAGAATGGAATGCAGGCTTCAGACATTGGACTGCCAAGCCATGAGAACCAGGGTCACCCAAGAAACTGTCTACTGAGAACTAAAACACTTTCTCATAATCATTATCTCACACTGTATTGGACAATGTGATCTGCAACGTAAGGGGGGAGGGAGACTATACTTTTAGTATACTGATTTTGGCACCAATTAACTAGAGCTGGTTTTTCATTCATCTGTGCTGAAATGCTGTATTCAATAAAGTATTGCATTAAAGACGATCATCTCAGCTGTGCTTACTTTATTGGGTTCATCAGTCAGAACCTTGACAATAGGAGGAGGATGTTATAATCACCAATTTGAGTTATATATGTAAAAATAATAAAGGTGGGAAATTAAATAAATAAGGAAATAAGTAAATCTAATATGGTCAATAATGAGAGGCAAGTTGTGATCTAAAACATTGGGACAGACCCAAATTGACAAAATTCTTCCTAGATGGCAATCAGAAATTTATCTGCAACCACTTGCCTATCTTTCTAATTCTCATTATTACATCCTTAAGAAGTATTTAGTAAAACATTAAATATTTTGTAAAACACAATGGACTGAAAAATCTATATTGAAATTCTATTGAACACAAACTAGTAAAAAATGCAAACATATATAAACACAGATGCACATACATATATATCCAGTAAAATTATAAGATTTGGGTTGTCTAGTTGCCTATTTTGCCCTACAGAAAAAGAAAATATAAAGCTACAAAGAATAAGAATAGGGAACATAAGAAACACAAATGTGGGAAAGTTCCACACAGTGAAAAATGGTGGTGAGAGATATTCATACAGCATACAACAGTAAGGCTATAGTCTATTTAAAAAGATGCAATAATTAGTATGGGGCTATTATACTCTATGCAAAGAAAACATGAAGGTATACAGAAATTCAGGAATCAAAGCATAACAATCCTAGTTTGGGGTAAAAAAAAACAGTGAGAGAAATAAAAGTAATATTGTTGTGTAAGTTCTCTATAGAGTACCTGGTAAGGCTAAGATATAGAGGAAGTTTCTCTATGTCAGATAACTAGTCTTTCAAAGAACAGAGTGATACTGTTAATAGATGATTGCCTATGGTAGGAATCTGTCTCTGTTGAGAATCAGAGATATAAAAATTCTTGTTACATTGCTGACATCTTCATTTATCACAAGGTGGAAGAACAAGGCAATCTATCAGCTAAGACTAAATGTACACCAACAGAAGGGTTGGTTAAAGAAATTAAACCAGCTGGAACTTGAAGGAAAAATAAATATTTCAATACTTGCAGAGCTGCCTAAAATGCTAAAGTGAAAAAAAAGACACACAAGAAATAGGAGTGGAACATAACTGAAGAACACAAGTTCTCTTCCAAAAATGTAGGAACTCTGTCAAAAAGACTGAGACTTGCAAGCAATATTAAAAACAACAATAAAGACTAGTCTGGATGTTTTAAGAATAAAATGAATGCCAAAAACACTGTTGTTGTAAGGAGGATATAGTGAACTGGTGATGATGAAAAGACAGTACTTCTTAATTCCTATTAGTATGTACCTTCTGACATGGGACTTAGTTGATCATTATCAGGCCATTAGGTGACAAAGCTTAGAATAGACAACTTAGACTAGACCATGAGGGGGCAAGAGAGAATTTAAGCCAATTTTGCAGAACCACATGGATTTAATCCAAGGTTACTGAAAGGATCCATAAAGACTGAAGAATCATTCTTAGCAATGATTAGAGAACTTCTGGGGTATTGTTAAAATCCCAAGATTGAAGGAGAAACAGTGTTATTCCAGGAATGAGAAGGATACTCCAGAAAATACACCTGTCAATTTGAAATCTATACTGGGAAGTCTTTAATCAGCTTCTCAAGCAAACATTTGGCATGCTACAATTAGCAGCATGGATTAGTGACAAGCAAATTGTAGTAGACTAACCTTATCTTATTTTTTTATCAAGTTATTAGCTTAATATATTAGAAAACACTAGATATTGCATACCTGTAGCTTAGCAAACTCTTCAAGAGTTTTTTATGACATTCATGGTACAACACAGGTAGATAATTCTGTGTTGTACAATATTTTTTAACGTATATATTTTGCAGATTACACAAAACTGGAAGGAATAGTTAATTCTTTTGCTGGTTAGAAAATTCTGGGAGTTGAAGTCTACATATCTTAAAACTGCTGAGGTTGATGTTTAGATAAAATAAAGATGATTCAAAAAGACTTAACCAGTGGACTGAAATTAATAATGAAGTGGACTGAATTTAGCAGGGAGAAATCTTACTTTATATATCAAAGTAGGAAAATGTATAGAATGTAAGATATCTGGCTTGGCAGGAATGCATACAATAGAAAAACAGGTGTTTGTCTTTAACTGCAAATCAATAAAATAATTATCAAAGTGGTAATTAATGTTTCACTCCAACCATGTTAATGTTTAAATACTATAAAATCTTTTAAAAAATTAATTGTCAGACCAGCCTAGCCAGGTCCCTAGGAAAGTCCCTCAATTCCATTTGCTTGAAGTGATAGGTACTTTTACTAAGGATTACTGGTTGTAGTGAAAGCAGGCTAGAACTAGAGCTTCCTGTAATGTATGGGTCTAGTTACAGTACAAGAACTACAGGAGGCGCTGTTGCTGGACAGCTCCGGTAAGGAGCAGCACTGGCAGGGAAACCACGAAAGACTATTGGCTGACCGCCAGGTGGGAAACCAAGGTTTGAACCTATTGGTCAGTGCCCACCTGGACAGGTATAAGAGGACCCAGGTAACCCCATTTCCCCAGTCTTCGTTACTACAACCTGCCATCCAATAAAGGTTCTGTTTGCAGCCATCGCCTACGTATCTCATTCCTCCACGATTTAACAGTGGCGACGAAGGTGGGATGCTGTTTCGGTAGCCGCTAGACAACCGCTGAAGCAGCCGCACGCAACCAGTCAACCCAGCGACCGCCGCAGAGGCGCCCACATGCAACCGGTCAACCCAGCGGAAGCATCCATGTGCAACCATTCAACCCAGTGACTGCTGCAGAAGCACCTGCACTCAACTGGTCAACCCAGTGGATGCTCGAAGCAGGATCAGAATCCAGGAGCAGAAAAACAGAAGGATCAAGCGTGATGGCACAAATTGGTCAGATACCTGTGTTCGATATCACGCGTCCAGAACGAGTGGAGTCGCACATGGGTCAAGTGGAACTGTTCATGAAAATGAAATGTATCAGGGACGATGAGTTAAAGGTGGCAGCCCTACTCTGCATGAGTGGCCCAGACATTTACAACATAGCAGTAGGGTTGTGTGCCCCGATGGCCCCAGATGAAGCTGAATACAGCGACACGTCACAACCGCCCTGTTCCACCCATCGTCTAATGGAATGGCAGAGCGCATGGTGCACACAACCAAAGATGCTCTGAAACACATCATTCAAGGGGACTGGAAGCAAAGGTTAGCATAATTCTTACTACACCAACATACCACACCCTGCACATCAACAGGAAAGAGTCCAGAAGAACTACGTTGGGGCAGAAGACTCATAAGAAAACTAGACTGACTCCACCCTGACAGAGTGGCTGCTGACACAGACCAACCCAAACCCAACCCCCCCCCAGACACCTTGACATTGGAGAATTGGTCTGTGCAAGGAACTACGGCTCTGGGCACACATGGGTGCCAGGGGAGGTGGTTGAAAAGACGGAGCCACTGTCATTCATTGTAAGGGTGGAGGGGGGCTGTCAGTGGAAAAGACATATAGACCAGGTCAGGAGGAGAGCTCCTGAGAATGTACCAGGAAGCACACATCGGGCAGATCCAGCGGCGCACTCCAGCCACCCTGACTAACCACACACAGAAGAGTCCAGCGGGGATGCTGACCTGTGGACAATAAGACCAACACAGTCATGGCATCAACAGGGCCAGGGGGACTGGGTGCCAGAAACAACCATTGTTCCAGGGTTTCATCACACTCCGAGGCAAACCAGCAATGCAGATAACACCACACAGGACTCGGAGGGAACACTAAGGCGGTCATGCCGGGAGCACAGGTCCCTGGCCTACCTCATGGAATATGTGCGGTCGTGAAGGAAGCAGAGGGTCAACAAACAAGTGTAAATAGTTACAAGTGTAATTAGTTATGTTGGGGGGGTAAGTAAAGTGGATTGGCATTGTCTGTTCTTATGGGGGAAGGGGTGTAATGTATGGGTCTAGTTACAGTACAAGAACTACAGGAAGCGCTGTTGCTGGACAGCTCTGGTAAGGAGCAGCACTGGCAGGAAAACCACAAAAGACTATTGGCTGACTGCCAGGCGGGAAACCAAAGTTTGAACCTATTGGTCAGTGCCCACCTGGACAGGTATAAGAGGACCCAGGTAACCCCTGTTCCCCAGTCTTCGTTACTACAACCTGCCATCCAATAAAGGTTCTGTTTGCAGCCATCGCCTACGCGTCTCATTCCTCCACGATTTAACACTTCCCGTGTAAAGTTGTAAGTTTTCCCCCTTTGTATTTGGGTGGTGGGTAGAAACATACTGTCACCAGCTGGGACCTGTGCTGGTGGACAGTTAGCTGCACCACTTGAATCATGGCTTCAAGCATCTTCAAGCACCTAAGGAACTCTATGGCCTGCTCCAGCATCAGGTCTTTGTGATTGGCTTCTTCTGAGGCCACCTCTTCCTCAATTTCCACACAGGGCTCCATTTGAGAGTTCCCTCAGCTCCTGCCGGTGAAAATCACCCTAGAGGGCTTTTCTTCCCACTCTTCTTTCTTCCTGTTACCCAGTGGCAATCAGGGCCTCAGCTGGTTGTTGCAGGCTTCTATCTCTCCTAGCCACTCAGAGAGGTCCACTCCACCATGAGGTCTCACTGACACTTCCCCCAACCCTCAATTTTCTCCTGATTGCTCTTGTGAGCTTTCCTCATAGTAGAGGTGTAGACAAAATTGACCACTATTGAAGTTCTAGACTAATGTCAGGTTTTTCCCCTTTGTGTTCCCTTCTTCCATTGACCAATCATCAGTGTCCAATAGCATTCTGGTGTGATGTTTTGGGAACCACTTTGATGTTAGGAGCTTGAAACTGCTGCACATTCTTTCCCAGGCCAGGCATCTGGATTAGTCCAATTATCACATGTATGATTTCTGTCATGTATGATTCTCTGCCCTTTTTGCCTCCTTCTACTTGCTCTAGCACTTTTTCCCCAAATGGCTATGCCCCCTCCCACATTTATGGCAAGATGCCAACAGCTTAACATTGCATAGCAAAGATGGCAGAACTGACATTAATTTTATTTAGGAAATTCTTAATCTGTTTATTGGAAGCTACTGTTTTTAAGCAAAACTATATAGGTGATTAGGGGATGCGGTGGCTCAGTGAGTTAGGACGCTGAGCTTGTCGATCAGAAGGTCAGCAGTTTGGCGGGTCGAATCCCGAGTGCCGCGTAACAGAGTGAGCACCTGTTACTTGTCCCAGCTTCTGCCAACCTAGCAGTTCGAAAGCACGTAAAAATGCAAGTAGAAAAATAGGGACCACTATGGTGGGAAGGTAACAGCGTTCCGTGCGCCTTTGGCATCTAGTCATGCCGGCCACATGACCACGGAGACGTCCTCAGACAAGCGCTGGCTCTTGGGCTTTGAAACGGAGATGAGCACCGGCCCCTAGAGTCGGAAACGACTAGCATGCACGTGTGGAGGAACCTTTACCTTTACCTTTATATAGGTGATTATAAAAATGTGGGAAAAATTGATTTCTTAAATTAGAATAATGAAATTTCTTATTTTGAAAGTTTTTAATTGTAGAAATAATATCATTCTGTTACTATTGTTTCAACTGAGAGCTGATCAACCTGATCTTTCATCTAATTTTTAATAATTCTGCTTCATAGGTATAATAAGTGCATATAGTGATTAAGTAGAAACAAAACAATGTTATGCTTCTAAACTAGATTATCTCAAATCAATGTTCAAAAATACCTTAGCCCTCTGTTTCTAGATTATCAATTTAAAGGGAGATGCAGAGTCTTCATTTCAGCTCTACCATGCTGCAAGCTCTACAAAGCGACTGTTTCTAAATGTATGCACTGTTCTCCAACTCAGTGATATATTTTATATCAGTATAAGCTATAGCTCTATTTTTCATTTTACTTTTGTAATCCAGAGTAACTGAGGAGAAATTCTGCACATTCACCAACTTAATGACAATTAATATAGCAGGTTTTAGTCTCTTGTACATGGTATATTGTTTTCATCCTAGTAGAGAACAGTTGCATTCAGCTGCTTGCATATGTGGAAAAACCCTCTTCAAAAGGCCAGTTGGGAGTGACCCATTTTTTCCATATTGTTTCCTATTTGCTACCCGGGTGTGTGCATTGGATATATAATACTCTGTGGAAAATTGCTTTCGTCTCTGGAACATCTGTGTTGGACTACTGTAGAAAAGGGTGGATTTTTTTCTGGTTAAGTTATTGTTGGAAGAAACTGATTATTAAATTGGCTGAATAGATTTAACACTGGAATTTAAGATAGGTTTTTTTATTTAGAACCTAACATAGGAATATTGTCATTAAATCAAAAGCTCACCAACTTCTTTTACTGAGAGTTCACACCTGCCGAAATTTTGCTCTAAGAAAACCTGAAAGCACTGAGTTGAAATTAGTTGTGAATTCATCCTGCAATGATCTCTTTTAATCTCTTTCAGCCTCACCTCCCATTTAAAATATAGTTTTTAATCTGCCTTACAGAGTAAGAATTTTCTTCTTTTTGCAAAATGGCTATTTGTGATAACTTTCCTTTATGCATCCTGCATACTTCATTATTTTAAATAACATTTTGACATAGGTTTTGACAATAACATGGAACACAGTAGATATCGATAAATCTAATACCCAACTCAATGGGACACTTCACAAATAAAAAGAGTTACATAAATTAGAAATCTGGATTGAATTCCACATATGAATAATTTACTTAAATAATGTTCAAGGAAAAATTGACTTGCTTGTAAACAATGGAAATTTCTTCAATAAAGCATTACAGATGGCACTTGAAGACTTATCCTTGTATCCACCATAGTCAACATGCATTAAATCAAATGATTTACACATTTAATTTCTGCTTTTGAGTCACTTTTGAATGTAAAGTAACCAATTAAATGTATGGTTTAAGAATATACTGCTTAGACTGGAATAAGGTTGGCTCATTTTTATGAAGATGATTTAACTAATTCCCACACTTTCCAACAGTCTTATAGCAGATCTTCTATTATATTAGAGCCTTTTATTACTAAATATTGATGCCTCATCTTTTTTCTCATATGGGATAGACTGTCTCATTAGGATTTCCACATTACTTTTCTGATACTGTTTTGTTTCAGTAATCAGTAATTTGTCATAGAAACAACCTTAGTGCTCATAAATTATTGGAATAACTGGTCAGCCCAGACACAAATGGGACTGTTTGTTTAATCCTGTAAATGGATATGATTCACATTTGTGCTACTACATGATTGTTGTTGTTGTTAGTTGCAAAGTCGTGTCCGACCCATCGCGACCCTATGGACAACGTTCCTCCAGGCTTCCTGTCCTCCACCATCTTCTGGAGTCCATTTAAGCTCACGCCTACTGCCTCAGTGACTCCATCCAGCCACCTCATTCTCTGTCGTCCCCTTCTTCTATTGCCCTCGATCTTTCCCAGCATTAGGCTCTTCTCCAGTGAGTCCTTCCTTCTCATTAGGTGGCCAAAGTATTTGAGTTTTAGCTTCAGGATCTGGCCTTCTAAAGAGCAGTCAGGGTTGATCTCCTACAGGACTGACTGGTTTGATCGCCTTGCAGTCCAAGGGACTCGCAGAAGTCTTCTCCAGCACTATAGTTCAAAGGCTTCAATTCTTTGGCGCTCAGCCTTTCTTATGGTCCAGCTTTCACTGCCATACATTGCAACTGGGAAGACCATAGCCTTGACTATAAGCACTTTTGTTGACAGGGTGATGTCTCTCCTTTTTAGTGTGCTGTCTAGATTTGTCATGGCTTTCCTCCCGAGAAGCAAGAGTCTTTTAATTTCTTGGCTATAGTCCCCATCTGCAGTGATCTTGGAGCCCAGGAAAATAAAATCTGTCACTACATGATAGCACTGGCTAAATATAGCATGAAATAATGTATATGACCTCTGTTTAATCAGTTCAATTATAATATGAATATTGTATGCTGCCTAGTCATTTTTGATAAGATGGGTGGCTATATAAACTTGATTTATTTTAATAAATGAATAATATACACATTAATAAATTATCTTGCTTGCTGAGCAGAATGGAGAAGCAGAATAAGAGAAACTAATAGCTAGGGAGAAGGGAGAAGTTCCTTATGAATGTACACATATTTACATTATATAATGCAAAGAATTTTTTTAAAAAACTGCATACTCAGTTAAAATGACTTGTACTTACTTATAAATATTTCTGTATTCTTTAATGAGGTTTCTCAGGAAATGCTGTGCTGAGATCTAATCTTACCTTTTATGCTTTATGGATATAGTTTGTAAAGTTATACCTCTTTTATTCAGTTATAAATCATAACTGAAATTTCCCTTAATTTAAAAAAACAACAACTTATGTTCCCAATTTTACATTCAAACTGATGTTTTGAACTATTTATATATAAATAAAATCTACTGCACATAACTGGTTTATTCATTGTTCTAAAAATTATTTAGAATTAAGGGCAAATTTACCATAGTATTGTTTCCTAGAGCCAGTTTGGTGTAGTGGTTAAGGAATCAGGCTAGAAACCTGGAGTTGTGTACCTAACTTAGTACAAAGCTAGATGGTTAACCCTAGGCTAATCATTTTCTCTCTGCTTTGGGGAGGTGGTAATGGCAGGGAACGGCTAGTAGGGAGGCTGGTAGGGAGGCAGCAGTCTGGCATTTTTTCCCCTCTCGTGTGTGTGTGTGTGTGTGTGTGTGTGTGTGTGTGTCGGACCCACACACACATACACAAACGAGAGGGGGGAAAATGCCAAACTGCCACCTCCCTACCAGCCATTCCCCATGGGTCCGACACACACAGACACACATACAGAGAGAGAGAGAGAGAGAGAGAGAGAGAAGGGGGAAAAGAAGGAGGGGATCTGGCAGCATCCGAGACTCCATATGCTGCTCAGAAACACCACCACCATACCTGCACGCCTCATCCGACCGACCCACTACTTACCTTTCCAGCAGTCCTCCCATCTCTTCCTCCGCTGCCGCCATGTGCAGTCCAAAGAAGAAGAGGTTTGTGGACAGTCCTACAAACCAAAGAACTACAACCAATCAATTCAAACTTCACAAGTTTTTTCTTTTCCATGAGAAGTTTGAATTGATTGGTTGAACTTTTTTAGTCCCACTTTTTTTTAATCTGCACATGGTGGAGGTCTGGGAACCACAGGAGACAGCTGAAAGAGCCGCATGCGGCTCCAGAGCCGCGGGTTGCCAACCCATGATCTATCCACAATTCAAATGGGTTTTTACTATCCTCTAAAAACTGTCTCCATGTTAGGGGAGCCCAGTGGACAGCAAATCCCTCCTTTTCCCACACACGCCATCTTCTCTCAGTGTCTGATGATTTTCAAGAGGTATAAGCACACGCTGTAGCTCTCCTTTCTCATTTTTTTGTAGCAACCACCACACCCACTGCCAAATCACTTACATCCTCTTGAATTACAAATGTTTTTTCTGGGTCTGGGTGTTTTAATAGTGGTTCTATAATATATATGTGTATGCATATGCATATATGTACTGTATGTGTATATACATATACTTGTTTCCCCATTGGTCTTCTGCACTGCTTTCTACATGAATAACTGGTCCAGAATCAGAGAGACTTTATTCCTTGTATAGAGTGTGTGTTCAATGACACTGGTGGTGTTGAAATTGAACCATTTTTTTTAATGAAAATCACAGTTTTTAATTTAAGTTATAATGATTTGGTATGTCAGTGATTTCATAATGCCTTCTCCAATTAAAATTGACTCATCAAAGATGCGTGTATAAATAATAAATTTGGAAGAGACCTTGGAGGTCATCTAGTTCAACTTCCTGCTCAGGCAGGAAACCCTATACCATTTCAGACAAATAGCTGTCCAGTCTCTTCATAAGAACTCCAGTGTTGGAGCATTCACCGCTTCTGGAGGCAGGTTGTTCCACTGATTAATTGTTGTAACTGTCAGGAAAATTCTCCTTAGTTCTAGGTTGCTTCTCCCTTTGATTGGTTTCCATCTGTTGCTTCTTGTCCTGCCTTTGGAGAATAGCTTGACTCCCTCTTCTTTGTGGCAGCCCCTGAGATATTGGAATACTGCTATCATGTCATCCCTAGTCCTTCTCTTCATTAAACTAGACATACCAATTCCAAAACATATAACTGTTCATTATATGTTTTAGCCTCCAGTCCCCTAGTCATCCAGTTTTTCTTTGCCGTGTGGCCAGATTACGAAGGTGTCATCTACATATCTGAGCCAGAGTTTGGGTTTGTAGATGGATTTTTCTAGAGCAAGGGTTTCAAAGTGTTCCATGTAGAGGTTTGCGATGACAGATGAAAGGGGTGATCCCATGGGTGCTCCTTCCATTTGTTTCTATCTTTGTCCATTGTAGATGAAGTATGTGGTTGATAGGCAGTGGTTGGACTTCCTCACACACCTCAATAGCCTACACCCCAAAATACAATTCACCATGGAAACAGAAGCTAACAATCAACTTCCCTTCCTTGATGTCTTAGTCTACAAGAAATCCAGAGGCTCCCTAGGACACACTATCTACCATAAAAAAACACACACAAACCGCTATCTGAACGCACTCTCACACCACCACCCAGCACAGATCAACTCCGTAGCCAAGACACTCATCTCCAGAACAAAACACATAGCTGACGAACAACACCTAAAAATCGAACTACACACTCTCACTAATGTACTAACAGCCAATGGATTCCAAAGAAACATGATTACCAACTTAATCCGAAGAGAGACACCCACAAAAACCCAAGACAGAGAACAAGAAAATGGCAAAGCCCTCCTCCCATACTTAAAAGGGACCACAGACAGAATCAGCAAGATCCTCCAAAAACACAACATTAAAACAGCATTCTACACAAACAGAAAAATATCCAGCATCCTAAGAAACCCCAAAGACATAATTGGGTTAGAAAACCAAGGAGTATACGAAATCCCATGCTCCACCTGCCCCACCACCTACATCGGACAGACCAACAGAAGAATAAGTGCACGCATTGAAGAGCACAGGAACTCACTCAGAAAGGGAGAACAAACTTCATCCCTGTTCCAACACTTTAAAGCCATGGGACATGAAATTGATTTTAAAAACACCAGAACTATCGCCAAAATTGAACATTTTAACAACAGAATAATCAGAGAAGCCATTGAGATAGAAAAACGCCCCCACAGCATGAACAAACGAGATGATACCTCTCGCCTACCAGCCATTTGGAAACCCGCCTTGATTGACAGACGAGTCCCAACCACCAAGAATTATACCAGACCCAAACTCACGATAACATCACATGACATCACCACCACACAACCATTCAAAACGCAAATCCGAACCCACAACGATAACGACACATAACCACAAAACAGAAACTTAACTACAGCTGCAACATCAGCCACTTTAAACCCCTCCAAACCACACAATAAGCAAACTGAAATGCACTATAAAAACATGGCACCACCACAAACACGGAGCCAAACAAAAGCAGCACAACTCACCAGTTCAGTTCTAAGGCTGGCAGCTGAGACCAGTCCATCCACTCAAAACACATCCCCACCCAATCAGAACAGACACCCCTTTCAAAACACACTCCCACCCAATCAGGGCACACCTCCACCCACAGAACACACCCCATCTGGCAGTTTAAAAAAGAAGAAACAGCCACTACCACACACTTCTCCCAGAAAAAGGAAGCTGAAGCCTGAAGATGACGGATAAGATTTTGTAGAAACGTTGCCCTAATACCTACAATTCTATGTGGGGAAAAACCCGAATGACCAAAGATCTACATACAAACACACACACACACACACACACACACACACACACACAAACACAAACACATATATATATAAAAGCTAAAACATATTGATAAATGTAATAAACATATTTTCACTTAGCTGATATAATAAAAACTGTACTAGCTCAAATATGAGATAAATAGAAATTAATAGAAAATAAGAATGTTATCCCCTTCATGGATTACTGCCTTGTCACAGTGAAGGGGCTTGATAATTCAATGAAGCTATGAGCTATGCCGTGTAGAGCCACCCAAGATGGACAGGTCATAGCAGAGAGTTCGGACAAAATGTGATCCACTGCAGAAGGAAATGGCAATTCTGGAAGATGAGCCCCTCAGGTCAGAAGGCATCAAATATGCTACAGGGGAAGAGCAGAGGGCTAGTACTAGTAGTGCCAGAAAGAATGAAGCGACTGGGCCAAAGCTGAAAGGCCGCTCAGCTGTGGATGTGTCTGGTAGTGAAAGGAAAGTCCAATGCTGTAAAGATTTATTCTCCATAGGAATCTGGAATGTAAAATCCATGAATCAAGGCAAGCTGGATGTGGTCAAATAAGAGATGACAAGACTGAACATCGACATCTTAGGTATCAGCGAATTAAAATGGACAGGAATGGGTGAATTTAACTCAGATGACCATCATGTATACTACTACAGGCAAGAATCCCTCAGAAGAAATGGAATAGCCTTCATAGTCAATAAAAGAGTAGGAAAAGCAATACTGAGATACAATCCCCAAAATGACAAAATGATCTCAGTTTGAATCCAAGGCAAACCATTCAATATCACAGTAGTCCAAGTCTATGCCCCAACCACCGGTGCTGAAGAGGATGAAATTGACCAGTTCCATGAAGCCCTCTAGCACCTTATAGAACTAACACCAAAAAATGATGTGCTTATCATCATGGGGGATTGGAATGCTAAAGCAGGAAGACAAAAGATAACTGGAATAATGGGCAAGTTTGGCCTTGGAGTACAAAATAAAACAGGGCACAGGCTGACAGAATTTTGTCAAGAAAATCGATGGTCATAGCAAACACTCTTTTCCAACAACCCAAGAGATGGCTCTACACATGGACATCACCAGACGGTCAAAACAGAAATCAGATTGACTATGTGCTCTGCAACCAAAGAAGGAGAAGCTCTATACAGACAGTAAAAAAAGACCAGAAGCTGACTGTGGCTCAGACCATGAGCTTCTCGTTGCAAAATTTAGGCTTAAACTGAAGAAACTAGGGGAAAGCACTAGGCCACTCAGGTGTGAAATAAATCATATCCCTGTTGAATATTCAGTAGAGGTGACAAATGGATTTAAGGAATTAGATCTGATGGACAGAGTGCCTGAAGAAATATGGGTGGAGGTTCACAACATTGTACAACAGGTAGCAATTAAAACCATCCCAAAGAAAAAGAAATGCAAGAAAGCAAAATGGCTGTCTGAGGAAGCTTTGCAAATAGCTGAGGAAAGGAGGGAAGCGAAAGGCAAGGAAGAAAAAGAAAGATACGCCCAATTGAATGCAGAATTCCAGAGAATAGGTAGAAAAGATAAGAATGCCTTTTTAAATGAATAGTGCAAAAGAATAGAAGAAAGCAATAGAATAGGGAGGACCAGAGATTTCTTCAAGAAAATTGGAGAGATGAAGGGAATGTTTCATGCAAAAATGTGCAGGTCCCAAAAATGGTAGGGACCTAACAGAGGCAGAAGAGATTAAGAAGAGGTGGCAAAATTACACAGAAGAATTATACAAGAATGAGCTTAACATCCATGATAACCCTGATGTGATGGTCACTGACCTTGAGCCAGACATCCTAGAATGTGAAGTGAAGTGGCCCTTAGGAAATCTGAACAACAAAGCTAGTGGAGGTGACAGTATTCCAGCTGAGCTATTCAAAATCTTAAAAGACAATGCAGTAAAAGTGCTACACTCAATTTGCCGGCAAATT
>JAKJMR010017869.1:798603-826942 GCA_024449315.1 Daboia siamensis | reverse complement strand
CCACCTCACTGTGATTATCAGGGACGTTAAGCTCATTCTTGTATAGTTCTTCTGTGTAATTTTGCCACCTCTTCTTAATCTCTTCTGCCTCTGTTAGGTCCCTGCCATTTTGGTCCTTTATCATGCCCAGTTTTGCATGAAACGTTCCCTTCATTTCTCTAATTTTCTTGAAAAGATCTCTGGTCCTCCCTATTTTATTGTTTTCTTCTATTTCTTTGCACTGTTCATTTAAGAAGGCATTCTTATCTCTTCTAGCTATTCTCTGGAATTCTGCATTCAATTGGGCGTATCTTTCTTTTTCTCCCTTGCCTTTCGCTTCCCTCCTTTCCTCAGCTATTTGCAAAGCTTCCTCAGACAGCCATTTTGCTTTCTTGCATTTCTTTTTCTTTGGGATGGTTTTGGTTGCTACCTGTTGTACAATGTCGCGAACCTCTGTCCATAGTTCTTCAGGCACTCTGTCTATCAGATCTAATTCCTTAAATCTATTTGTCACCTCTACTGTATATTCAACAGGGATATGATTTAATTCATACCTGACTGGCCTAGTGCTTTTCCCTACTTTCTTCAGTTTAAGCCTAAACTTTGCAAGGAGAAGCTCATGGTCTGAGCCACAGTCAGCTCCTGGTCTTGTTTTTACTGACTGTATAGAGCTTCTCCATCTTTGGCTACAGAGCATATAGTCAATCTGATTTCTGTGTTGACCATCTGGTGATGTCCATGTGTAGAGCCATCTCTTGGGTTGTTGGAAAAAAGTGTTTGCTGTCACCATCGTATTCTCTTGACAGAATTCTATCAGCCTGTGCCCTCCTTCATTTTGCACTCCAAGGCCAAACTTGCCTGTTATTCCGGTTATCTTTTGGCTTCCTACTTTAGCATTCCAATCCCCCATGATGATAAGAACATCATTTTTTGGTGTTAGTTCTATAAGGTGCTGTAGGGCTTCATAGAAGCAGTCAATTTCATCCTCTTCAGCACTGGTGGTTGGGGCATAGACTTGGACTACTGTGATATTGAATGGTTTGTCTTGGATTCGAACTGAGATCATTCTGTCATTTTGAGGATTGTATCCCAGTATTGCTTTTCCTACTCTTTTATTGACTATGAAGGCTACTCCATTTCTTCTGGGGGATTCTTGCCCGCAGTAGTATACCTGATGGTCATCTGAATTAAATTCACCCATTCCTTTCCATTTTAGTTCGCTGATACCTAAGATGTCGATGTTTAGTCTTGTCATCTCTTGTTTGACCATGTCCAGCTTTCCTTGATTCATGGATCTTACATTCCAGGTTCCTATGGAGAGAAAATCTTTACAGCCTCGGACTTTCCTTTCACCACCAGACACATCCACAGCTGAGCGTCCTTTCGGCTTTGGCCCAGTCACTTCACTCTTTCTAGCGCTACTAGTACTAGCCCTCTGCTCTTCCCCAGTAGCATATTGGACGCCTTCCGACCTGAGGGGCTCATCTTCCAGCGTCATATCGTTTTGCCTTTTGGTACTGTCCATAGGGTTTTCATGGCAAAGATACTGGAGTGGGTTGCCATTTCCTTCGCCATTTTGTCAGAACTCTCGGCTATGACCTGTCCGTCTTGGGTGGCCCTGCACGGCATAGCTCATAGCTTCATTGAATTACGCAAGCCCCTTCGCCATGACAAGGCAGTAATCTATGAAAGGGACACGCTTAATACAGATGCTTCATTGGCAGAGGAGCTGAATATCTTCTTTGCTTACTATGAGGTGAAAAGACCAGTCCCCATAGCCACTCACCCGGTGTGAACATCCTGAAAGCTGTACTGAAGACTGTGAATCCCAGCAAAGCTGCAGGCCCAGATGGGGTGCTGGGGATAGTGGTTAAAAACTGTGCTAATCAATTAGCAGAGGTCCTGACAAGGATCTTTAACATCTCCTTGCAAATGGCCTGTGTACCATCATGCTTGAAAGCAGATACCATTGTTCCAGTCTCGAAGAAAACAGCACGAGCGCCTGAATGACTACAGACCTGTTGCATTAATGTCTGTAGTGATGAAATGCTTCGAAAGACTGGTTCTCCAACATCTTAGGACATGCCTCCCACCGGACTTCGACAAACATCAATTTGCCTGCAGGGGAACAGGTCAACAGACGATGCCATAGCTACTGCTCTACACTCTGTAGCAAGCCATCTAGAGAAACCTGGAAGCTATGTCAGGATGCTTTTCATTGATTACAGATCGGCTTTCAACACCATTCTACCGAGCATCCTTATTGAAAAGCTGACTAACTTGAAATTTTTTTCCCCTCAGTCTGTGATTGGATTAAAGACTTTCTAAGGGACCGGCAACAAATAGTGAGATTTGGGTCTGTTTTATCCACCCCTCCTGAAGCTTTGCACCAGCTCACCACAGGGCTGCGTGCTTAGCCCCTACCTGTACTCATTGTACACATACGATTGTGTATTGTCCAACCCATCTACTGCAATAATTAAGTTCGGAGATGATACCACCATAGTGGGTCTTATTACAGGTGGAGATGAAACAGCATACAGGGGGGAGGTACCAAAACTATCCATATGGTGTTTAGAGAATAACTTGCACCTGAACATTGGCAAGACAAAGGAGATGGTGCTAGACTTCCAGAGGAAAAGAGAGGAACCTGCCCCACTTTACATTGGAGGTGGGGGCTGTATGGAGAGAGTTTCCTCCTTTAAATTCCTGGGAGTCTACCTCTGTGACTAAATTAGTAGACTAGAGAAATGCTGTGGACATAGTATACTTAGATTTCAGTAAGGTTTTTGACAAAGTAGACCATAACCTATTTCTTAGTAAGATAGAAAAATGTGGAATAGACAACATCACTACCAGATGGATTTATAGCCAGCTGACAAACCATACTCAATGAGTAGTCCTCAATGGTACTTCATCCACATAGAGAAGTAAGCAGTAGGGTACCATAAGGCTCATTCTTAGGCCCAATACTGTTCAATATCTTCATAAGTGACATAGATGAGGGAATAGAAGGGGAATTAATCAGATTTGCAAATGACACTAAAGTGGCAGGAATAGCCAATACCACAGAAGGCAAACCCAGGATCCAAAAAGATCTTGACAGACTTGACAAATGGGCCCTATCCAACAAAATGACTTTTATGGGGAGAAAAGCAAAGTTTTACATTTAGGCAGGAAAAAATGAAAGATGTAAGTATAAATTAGATGAGACCTGACTCATAAACAGTAACTATGAGAGGGACCTTGGAGTCCTAGTGGACGATCACTTGACTGAGCCAAAAAAGCGAATGCAATTCTGGGTTGTATAAACAGAGGCATAGAATCCAGATATCACGAAGTATTAGTACCGCTTTATAAGACCACTAATAAGACCACATCTGGAATACTGCAACCAATTTTGGTCACCATAGTATAAAAAAGATGTTGGGAGTTTGGAAAAAGTTCAGAGAAGAGCAACTAAGATGATCAAAGGCCTGGAAACTAAAACATATGAAGAATGGCTGCAGGACTTGTGTTTGGTTAGTCTAAAGAAAAGAAAAAATAAGGGTGACATAGCAGTATTCCAGTATTTGAGGAGCTGCCACAAAGAAGAGGGGATCAAATTATTCACCAGATGGCAAGACAAGAAACAATGGTTGGAA
This sequence comes from Daboia siamensis, assembly GCA_024449315.1. Classification (NCBI taxonomy): domain Eukaryota; kingdom Metazoa; phylum Chordata; class Lepidosauria; order Squamata; family Viperidae; genus Daboia; species Daboia siamensis. Next base: position 823,319 of record JAKJMR010017869.1, on the reverse strand, counting down.
ACTGATCAAAGAGAGACCCAAAATGGAATTAAGGAGAAACTTCTTAACAGTGAAGTCAATTAACCAGTGGAACTGCTTGCTTCCAGAAATCATGGGTGCTCCATCACTGGAGCTTTTTAAGAAGAGACTGGACAGTCACTTGTCTAAGATGGTATAGGTTCTCCTGCTTGAGCAGGGGGTTGGATTAGAAGACCTCCAAGGTCCCTTCCAGTTCTAATCTATTTTATTCAATTTCTTAAATATTGTTATTCTATTTATTCCCTCTGATCACACTATCATTTGATCTTCCTTCCATAGGATCACCTTTTGCTTTTATGTATTCAAAATGCTCTAAAATGGTCCAAGAAAATTTCCATATCCAACATTTTATTCTCCAAGTGAAGCAATGTGTAATCCATTCTGTCTATTTTTCTTCATCCCTTTACCAGTCCTTTAATCATTACAGCTGTCTGAAGCCTCTCCAATTTGCTGTCATATTGAACCACATACAATGAAATGGTAAGTATCACAATAATTTTACATTTTGAATTCCAAAGCCTCATCAGTTATTGCAGTTATTCTGCCTCAGTTTTTCATGGTAGAACAACAGAGATTGGGCAGAGCAGCAGAAAGCTCTGTTGGCTTTGAGCATAAAAAATAGACAGAAAAGACAAAAAGAATTGATTAAAAGAATCTATGGAATGAGGAACCAACAGTAAACACTGCAATTATAAGAGCTAAAAATAGCAGGCCTTCCACCTCTGCATACTTCTGAGTGTATCACAAGGAACTGGAGAAAAAAGTTTCAATCCCAAGTTATTGCTAGTTGATCTTAATGATGGTGGTCATATAGAAAAAAAAATTCTCAAATAGCCTGGACCTAAGCATTGTATGGCAGTGAAAGTTGGACCATAAAAAAGGCTGAGCGCCAAAGAATTGAGGCCTTTGAACTATGGTGCTGGAGAAGACTCCTGCAACTCCCTTGGACTGCATGGCAATCAAACCGGTCAGTCCTAGAGGAGATCAACCCTGAATGCTCTTTAGAAGGCCAGATCCTGAAGCTAAAACTCAAATACTTTGGCTACCTAATGAGAAGGAAGGACTCACTGGAGAAGAGCCTAATGCTGGGAAAGGTTGAGGGCAATAGAAGAAGGGGATGACAGAGAATGAGGTGGCTGGATGGAGTCACTGAAGCAGTAGGCGTGAGCTTAAATGGACTCCAGAAGATGGTGGAGGACAGGAAGGCCTAGAGGAACGTTGTCCATAGGGTCGCAATGGGTCAGACATGACTTTGCAGCTAACAACAACAAGCATTGTAGAACTTTAAAGACAATAACCAACATTTAATATTTTACCCAAAAACGAATTGTCAGCCAATGAAGTGCATTCAGTACAATTGTTGGAATTCAACTTTCTATGTATTGTGTTGGGTGGGGAATTCTGGGAGGTGAAGCATGCACATCTTGAAGTTCCCAGATTCAAAAAACATTCATGTACAGCTTGCTGCACTTGTAAAACAATTTTATTTCTTTTTCTTGCCTAAAAGATTTCCTTTGCATGCCATATGTAAGATGTCTGCTATTGATTAGATCAGGGGTGTCAAACTGCCACCCTGCGGGCCGGATGTGTCATCTGGAAGCTGCACCCACCCCATTGCTGGCAATGGCAAAACATGTCTCATGATGTCACATGACATTGCGAGTTTGACATGTCTGGAGTAGATGAATTTTCTTACCTCTGTTTCTCTTTGACTATAACATGTGCATTCAAATATGTACCTATCATGCTGTCTCTCTGAAATCTCTTAGCTGTAAATAGGAGTGTAAAGGACCTGCAAATTTTACTTTGCTAATTGTAGCCAACTTTAGGGGACAAGGCTCATCGTCATTTCCAGGCAATTGAGCCAGCATTGTCCAAGGATATTTCTACAGTCATTTGGCCAGCATGACATCATAGATTGTTGTTACCTTCACACCAAAGTGATACTTATTTAGCTTCCAATCTACAAGCCCAGCATCTTAACCACTGAGTAATTGTACCTCTTAGCTGTAGATAACTGTAATCAATAATCAATCATTTTTATTTATTTATTTTATTGATATGTTTCCCATCTTGCAGTCACACAGCTCTGCACTGCTTACAATTTGGTAAAAATATTGTATAAGATTAAAAGAATAGAACAATAAATATTACATTAAAATTAACAGAAATGTAACTAAGATGGGGGATATACAATGGTGTAGTGGTGGGAACTTGTATTTAATCCAGTAACCACCTGCAAGGTGAAATATCCCATCCGGCCCCAACCCAACTGACAGAGCCAGGTCTTTAGGCTCTTAGAAAAGACTAAAAGGGTGGGAGCAGGCCTTCCCTTGATGGGTACAATGTTCTAGATGGTGGTAGCTGTGGCAGAAAGGTTCTTCTCTTGTACCATACCAGATGTACCCCATTTTTAATCAATGGGATCTGCAATATGCCCCTTCTACCCTCCCAAGTGGTTCATAGCAATCCAAGCCATAAAAGACTTTATATACCAACACTTTGAATGGTGAGAAGCAAGCTGACAGCCAATGAGTCTCTCATAAAGCACCATGGTGGCTGAGTGGAGATGCTGGAGAAGGCCTGTTCTCTGGTGAGTGAGTTCTAGTATCGCTTGATGCAGAACAATATAGCTGAACAATACATATAATATTAAAATAAATATCTTATTTATTATATCTTCTTGTTGTTCTTTGCATTATTCTCATCATATGGTGGAGTCCACAGTTTTGCATTTCACCTGCCAATTTATCCGGTCTGCAGCGTAGGCTGAGCATATGCCTATAGCTCACATGTCTTCATGAAAGTAATCCATCTATCACTTTTTAATTTGTTTTTGGAGCCACCAGCCAACTGCGCTCAATACAAGTATCTGCCTCATAATGGATTCCACACCACTCTGACCACATGTCTTTACTACCACAATACTACCACAGCCTTGCTTCTCTCATTTTGTCTGGAACTGGATGATTTTGAAGGCCTTGCTGATATGTTTGTTCACAGTATGATCCAACCACATGATCCCCAATGACTATCTGATCATTCTCATTTCCATTTTATGCAGTGTCTTTTTATGTCTCTTTATCGTTGGCTAGCATTGTGCTCCCCCCAGAGTGCCGCTGGGCAGACAACTGTGTGGTAAATCTTTGATTTAAGGTGCAGCAGGATCTTCCAGTCACAGAATGCCAGTGATCTGTTGCCACTTCAACCACACAGTCTAGGCATCCCTATGTATGTCACCATCAATTGTTATGTGGGATCTGAGGTAACAAAAATCAAGATGCCTTTACAAACATGTTGCCATTGACTATGATCATACCATGTGTTTGGTCACTGCATTTAAGGTATTCAGTTTTTGCCAAATTAAGTCTCAGTCCAAAATTCACTGAGCATTATTTTCCATTGGTTGACAGTTTTTCAATTCTATCCTGGGTCTCAAAAGCCAGCATAACATCATCATCATAGAGCAAAGTCCATGGGTGCAGCATTTGCAGGTCCACATTCACTATATCCATGCACAGGATGAACAGTAGTGACAACAAGGCAGATACTTGGTAGACACCCACTCAGATGTAAAATGATTCAGTAACACCAGTGGCACAGTGAGTGTTGCTGGTGGCACTGTTGTAGAGGAGCACCCAGTGGACATAGGCCTCCAGGACACTATAAGAGTGGAATGAGTACTAGATGAATTCATATGGGACCCAATCAAATGTCTTCACTAGGTCTAGAAAGGCCATGTGGACTGTGTTCTTCTTTTCTCTGTGCCTCTCTGTCAGCAACTGGACAGCATGGATCACAGCTGTTGTTACATTACCTTTTACAAATCTGCACTGGTTTGGTGAAGATGCTCCATAGGCAAACATCAATCACACCTTCAAAGATTTTCATTGTGTGTCACAGGAGGAGACTGATCAGTAACTGGTGCAGGCAGTAACATTGCCTTTGCCTTTCCAGATAGGTACTATGACACTAGTCTGCCAAGAAGTTGGGATCTCATTTTCTTCTATGTACTTGTTAACCTGTTTAACTTGAAAGCATGTTATATTCAAGTAGATAATCAGGTACCCCTTTGGTGGGGAAAAACAACTCTCTGAACAGCAGTATGAATTAAACCAGTGCCAAACCAAGTGCAACATCCAAATGTGAAGTGACATTACTGATGGGAAAAGTCCCAGATGATCCACAAAAACACCGTCAAGCCTTCTGAGTGCAGAGATAGTTTTCCCCCTCTGGTGTACTCTGAATAGCGTGCAAGTGCTATGCCATTGAGGATTAGAGATATTAAATTCCTGGACTCTAAAGTCCCATTCATCCATAGCTACTGAGTCTTATCACGGTTCAATCAAAGTCTATTGTCCCATAGCTAGATCCCCACAACTTCCAGGCACTGTGAAAGGGCAGAGACAGCAACACTGGGTGACCTGGGATGAAGATACAAAGTTGAGTATTATCAGTGTACTCCATGCTAATAGATGGGAGCAAGCTGTTAACAATCCTTACACTGTATGTTGTTGATGACACCTGTTTTTGCTTCTTGTTTCTGCTAATGGAGAAATTGGTTAGTATGGGTTTGCTTTCAATAAACTTGGTTCTCTAATGTTTCATAATTTCCTCTGGTGATGAATATATCTAGGAAGGATAATGTAGTATTTTCATATTATTTTATAAATTGTGTTTCTTTAAAAATGATATTGTCTTATGTGCGTACTCTAATTGTCCCTTCTTTATTATGACAAAGATATCATTTGCACATGTTGGATTATAGGTGTGAAAGTGCTGTGCTTCTAGATGTTGCATCACATTGTCAGCTATGAATTCTGACAGTATTGATTTGACTGATTGATTGAATTGATTGAACAGTTTATTTAGCCAAATTTGATTAGACACACAAAAATTAGACACACAATCACACAAGCTGCCTGCAATTAGTGCAGGTTCACATCCCACCAGGCTCAAGGTTGACTCAGCCTTCCATCCTTCCGAGGTAGGTAAAATGAGGACCCAGATTGTTGGGGGCAATAAGCTGACTTTGTAATAATGCCGCTTGGGGGGGGGGCGAAAGCCCTAATAAGCAGGCATATACATAGAATGAAGGCTATTGCTAAGCACATTTGATTTGTGCTTAGATTGTAAGCCACCCTGAGTCTTCGGAGAAGGGCAGGATATAAATGGGATTTAAAAAAAAGTGTGATTAGACATATAGAATTGTCTCCAGAATTTGATTCAATGGGAATTCCTCTGATTTGTTTGTAAATTGTCCATTGAGTTTAAAGTAGATAATTAGACAACAGACAATGGGTCTGGAGTTTCAGTTTTAGTGTATTCTGATAGATTGGGTGTGTTATGTAATCATACTGTAATGGATTTGTTTGCTAGTTCTGAATCTGCTGTATGGGTATGAAAACTGTTGTGATATAACAATTTCATCTTCTGCTATTATTAGATCTTTGATTTTCTGGAGGCTTTGTAATGGTGAATTGATAAGAGTATTTGCTTTTATTAGAGGCTCACATTTTGGGTGAGTTTCTTGTCTATGTTGTAGGTTGGAATCCCTGATATTGATAGAAATGGATGAAATAGTATGTTGGGCTTATGTATTTTTGAGCATCCATATAAATGTGGGAGGGCTGTTCATCTTCCACCTTCTTTAGTGATTTGTCCTTCCTTAATTAGATCATTGATCTGGTGATCCATATTGATTTGCTATTTATGTGGATTTCTTGGTTCTCCAATAATCATTTTTTTCTTATGTAATATGTTTTTTCCCCCCACATTTCTGTATCATCCACTTCCCTCAACGAGGGAGGTAAATAAATACAAGTTTAATTTGTCTTAAGGATGTGGTCTTGATAGTGGTTGTCAACATCTTTATATATTCTGGACTCATGATTTGTATTAATTGCTCCTTGACGTGTTAGTATTTATGAAGTCTAAATTAAGCACCTGGTATATACAATGTTTTGGCTGCTTTTTGGCTGATTAACATTCAGCTGTTAATCACAAAACACTTACTGTTTTTCTCACTTCAACTTTTATTATTAATAGAAGTAAAGGTTTCAAGGGTGCCAGATTTGGTTGATGCTTTAGCGTTTTCTCAATGTGCTGGCAAAATATATTTAACAGTATTCTGCAAAATGCTCTAACTTTCTTCATGGAACTGGAAAACAGGACAACCATATGTTTTGCAGCTATAGAAGGGCATTTCTTTTTACAGATCTTTTTTCTTTATAAAAGTTGTATCATTGTCTCCTGTGATAGCCTTGAAAACTCTTCTTCTGGATAGTCAGAAAGCTGTCATTTTCCCCTCAGGTGGCAAAAGATATTTAGTTGCATCAGAAAAGTTTATAACATAATTTAAATTACAGGGAAGGAATAGTAATTTATAAAGGATATTCTTTTATCATTTGTGGCCAAAATAAATGATATAAAGATAATTTTTAAAAAGTGACAGTGGTGGCAAGAAAAGGCTCATTTCTACATCAGTGTGTGCAGAAAGTGGATGAAGTTGAGTATTGAATCAGTGAGTGAATGTAATCTAGACTAGATTCCAAATGTAGCTGTTTTTGTATTCATCAACAATCGTCAAGTTCCAATAATAATTTTTTTAATGAGAAAAGTAGTATTTTAGTTATAACAATGGGCCTGAAATCATGCATTTCAATATAATTTAAAACACTTGTTATGGGTTAATAATTAAATATCACACATACATACATACATACATACATAATCAAGGATCAAATGGTTAATATGAATGTGTGACTGCTTCTATAAGTATAGATGGTGGGGATTTTTATTTTTTGTTTGATTTTTAGTGTTGTAAGTAATCAAGATCACCTATTTATGAGTTGGGCAACCATATAAATTTGTTAGTTAGATAGCTAGATAGATAACTAGCTAGATAGCTAGAGAGAGAGAGAAAGAGAGAGAGAGAGAGAGAGAGAGAGAGAGAGAGAGAGAGATGGATTATATAGAGATATAGATATGGATTAGATAGATATAGATATATAGATATGGATATGGATATGGATATAGATGGATAAATAAGGTTGTGCAATGTGAGTGCAACTTTATTCATTAACACATGCATTTATAGATATATGTTAATGGTTTGCATCATTCAGCTCACTCATGGAGAATTATGGTTTGTCCCATAGTCAGCCAGATGTTCAAACTGGATTTGACATTTTTATTCATTTATTGAGCCCTTCCCTAGGACTTAGGATATGCAGATGTGAATGTTTGATGGTGTTGCAGATATTGTTGCAGGATATAAGCTATTCCAAGTAAAGCTAACTTTTGCAATTGACTGATGGTGAATTTGTCAATGCTGATGGTGTTCAAATGGTGCTCCAGTTGTTTTGAGATTGCACCCAAGCCACCTATTACTATTGGAACTACCTTTGCTTTCTTTTGCCACGGTCATTCTATTTCTATTTCTACATCTTTGTAGTTTGTAATCTTGCTGGTGGCAAGTCCCATCTATAAAACATTTTGTATAAGTTTTCTTTATAGGAAGTTGGCATTGTCAATTTATAGGTTTTTCCCATAAATTTTGCCATTTTTCTAATTCTATATTATAACCAAAATTTTTCACCCATCATATCATTGTTTCTTTGACTTGTTCACTTTCCATTTCTAAAGTTAATAAAAATTATACATTTTCTTAATTAATTTTTATCTGAAGTCAACAATATCTTATCAAATACAGTTTGTTCCTTATAAAATCATACATTTTAACATCTCTATCATATGTAGTTTGCATTTGTAAATGTGTCCACCATGTTAAGTTGATACCCTGATTTTCCATTTCTTGTTTAGATTTTAAAATTCCTTCAGAGTTTAGAATATTTCTATATGTCCAGATTTTTTCAAAGTCCACTAAATTTGGGAATACAAATGCTTCCATTGTTGACAACTACCCTGGAATTTTAAAATATATTTTACTTTTTATTTTTTCCCATGTTATATAATGGTTTCTTATATAATGCATTTCTTATATAATGATTTTGGAAATATTTATGCACTCTATTTTTCCCATACCATAAGAAAGTGTGCCAACCCAGTTGTAAATCATGCCCCTCCAAATATAACAACCTTTTGTTTTTTAAGAATTATCCATTCTTTTACCCATGTTAATACAGATGCTTGATAATATAGGACCCACTCCGGTAGGCCATTTTCCTTGGCATCTTGTAAAAATTTCTGCTTTCTTTCCTTGCCAAATAAATTTCAAAATTAGTGAGTTCAAATATTCAAAACAAAAAGTCTCCAATTTTGTAGGTATTGTTTGAGATAGAAATAAAATTTTCGGTAGTAAATTGATTTTCACTGTGGCAATTCTTCCTAATATTGACAGTTGCAAGTTTTTCCATTTTTCCAAATCCAATTTTATTTGAGTCAATAATTTTGTGTAATTATCTTCTTTTATTGTTGAACATCTTGCCGCTGACTGTATCCCCAGATATTTAACCTTTTTAACTATCTGCAATTCTGCCTTTTCCAATATTTTTTTTTGCTTATCCGCAAGGTTTTTAACTATTATTTTAGTTTTTTTCTCTATTTATTTTCAATCCTGCCATTTCTCCATACTGTTCTATCTTTCCCAGTCGTTTAGGAATCATCTCCAAAGGTTCTTCTAAAATAAACACCAGATCATCAGCAAATGCTTGTAATTTATATATTTCACTTTTTATTTCTAATCCTTTAATTTCTATATCTTGTCTAATATTTCTGTTCAAAACTTCCGAAGTGAAAATGAATAACAGTGGAGATAATAGGCATTCTTGCCTTGTGCCTTTCCTTATCTCAAAATTCTCCGTATAGTTTTCATTCACAATCTCTTTCGTTGTTTGTTTATTGTATATCATTTTTATCATATTTATAAAATTCTGTCCAAAGTCCATTATTTGTAATTGTTCAATCATAAATTGCCAGGAAACATTATCAAATGCCTTTTGGGCATCTAGAAATACTATTGCTATTTGTTTTCCTGGATGCAATTCATAGTATTCTATTTACTACATCTATTATCACTCTTAGAGTTTTTTTAATTTGTCTCTTTGGTAAAAAAAAAAAAATTCTGATCTGAATGTATAAATTTAGTTAAGTATCGTTTCAGTCTCTCTGCCATTATTGAAGTAAAGATTTTATAATCCATATTCAGTAATGATATTGATCTCTAATTCTTTATCTGTGTCAAATCTACATCTTCTTTTGGTATTAAAATGATATTTGCTTCTATCCACGTGTTTGGAAGTTTAGCCTCCAACAAGAGTTCGTTGCAAATGTCTTTCAATGGTTCACTTAGTGTATCTTGTAGGGTTTTGTATAACTCTGCTGGTAGTCCATCTGGCCCCGGTGTTTTTTTATTTTTTTGCCTTCTCATGGCCTCTGTTATTTCCATCATTGTTATTTTTTCTTCTAACATAGTCTTATAAGTTTTTGGAATTTTTGGAATGTTATTTCCTTCCAGATATTGAATCATTCTCTCTCTTAGGATTTCTTCTATATCATAAAGTTTCTTGTAGTATTCTTTAATTATCTTTTTTATTTCTTCATTTTTAAATTGTAGACCACATTTTTCATCTACTAATTTATTCCTTCTGTTTTTTAACTTTATAAGCTAACCATTTTCCTGGTTTATTTGTATTTTCAAAAAAGTTTTGTTTTGCTCTTTTTGTTTGCTGTGATAATTTTTCTGAGTCCAACAAATTTAATTTATGTTTTATTATCTCCATTTCTCTTTTCAAGGTCTTTTTTTGCAGATTCATTTGCAGTTCTGATTCTAGCTTTCCAAATTTCTCTTTTAATAGTACATACTGCTGTCTTTTCTGATTATTTTTCTTTGCCATGTAAGTTATGGCTATACCTCTAAAATATGCTTTAGCTGTATCCCATACATTTTGTAGTGTAGTATCTTCTTTTTTATTTTCTTTAAAGAAAAACTCCATTTCTTTTGTTACTAGTTCTATAAATTCTCTTTCTTTTAATATAGATTGGTTCAAAGCCCATTTAATTTTTTTTGTATTCCTCTCGACTTCACTTTTAAAGGGTTGTGGTCTTCCCATGTACCTGGTTCTATCTCAATTTCCTGTATGTTCATCCTCAATTCAGGTGTCATTCAAATCATGTCGATTCTAGACCAGGATTTTTGATTATTTGAATAAAATGTATATTGTAATTTTCCTGGATTAATTTTTCTCCAAGCATCTTGTACTCCAATCTCCTCTATCACATTAAAAAAAAGTCTTAGATAGTTTTCTTCTTCCAGTTTTTCCTGATTTACTGCTTTTATAGTCTATTGCCCCATCCACAATTGCATTAAAGTTTCCTACTAAACAAATGTTTTGATACTCCAGTTCTGTTATTTTTCTATGAAGATTTTGATAGAATTCTTCCTAGTTGTTATTTGGTGCATATGTTACTACTAACAATGATTGGTTTTCATGTAAATATATTTCTACCATCACAATTCTTTCTTCTTCATCTGAATAAATCATTTTAGAATCTATTGTTTCTTTAATATATACTACAATGCCTCTTTTGTTGTGCTGATGCATGATAAAGTTTCCTTATTTAGGGGTAATCCAACAGCTTATAATATTGTTTTTTATATGTGTATCTTGCAAGCAAATTATATCTATATTTAATTTCTGTAGTTTTCTAAAAATTTTGCTTTTTGTTGGAAAGTTTAGTCCATTTATATTCATTGAAAAAAATCCATTTTCTTTCTCCATTTCAGTTATTTATATTTAGGTCTAGCAGATCTCATAATCCTCTGTTCTCTGGCCATTCCTTCACTCTCTTGCTCAGATTTCTCTTTCTGTTCTAATTATGTAGGTGCTTCTTCAGTTGCTTCTTCCATTTGTTTCTGTTCTTTTCTCTCCTCTTGTCGATGTTGCACACCTTCATCTAGAAATGCTCTGTTTCTTTTGTCAAAGTTTTCTGTTTCCAGATTGAATCCAATCGGTATCTTGTGTTATTCCAGTTGATTAAAATCCCATCTGGCATTAACCATCTAAAGTTTATGCCTTTTTCAATCAGCTTTGTGGTTAAAAAATAATATTGTCTTTGAGTATCTCTTACGCTTTTAGGTATCTGCTTTAGACCACTTTTTTTTTTACTTTTATATTGTATTGGTTTCTCTCAAACTCTTTTCAGTATTTCATCCCATGTTGTTTTCTTTATGAATCTCACATGCACTTCTCTGGGTAGTTTATGTTTTCTTGCATAACTTGAATTCATTCAGAATATTTCATCTATCTCCATTTGCATCTCTGCTCTGTCTGCCTTCAGGGCCTCTCCCAAAAGCTCAGTAATCACAATTGCTATATTTTCTTCTCTATCTTCCGGGATATTTTGATATCTTAGGTAGTCTTCCACTTTTTCCCTTTCTAAGATCACCACCGCTCCTTTGAGATTTTGATTTGCTTGTTCCAGTTTCTCATTTTCTTGCAATAGTATTTCCATTTTTTATCAATATCTTCTGTTTTATTTTCCACTTTCTGAATTCTTTGTTCATTTTTAAGCATCATTTGATGGTGAACTTCAAATTGTGACTTTATATCCAAGATTTCTTTGCTTAATTTATCAGATTTACTTTTTGTCTCTTCCTGATTTTTTTTGCATTGATTCTTAAATTAATTTTAATGTGGATTGCATCTCATTTTGTGCAGTGCTTATTTTCTCATGCTGCAGCATTGTTTCAACAGATCCCTGGGTTGTTGGACTAGGTGTTCCCACAGAGGGTGTAGAAGAAGTCTTTTTCATAAATCTAGTAAGGTTTGATGTACTCACTCTTCCAGCCAACTTTCTTAGGCTAAAATCCAAACTGTAAAAGGAGCCAACTTCTTTAGGCTAAATCCAATATCTCAGGGAGAAAAAGCAGAATAAAACAAGCCACAAAAGAAAATAGAAAAACAAATAAGGCCAACTGTCTTAGGCTAAAATCCAACCAGGAAAAAACAGGCCAACTTCTTTAGGCCAAATCCAATTCATCCAGTCAGGCCTCAGATATAAAACATTCACTGTCTTCAAATAATTTCTATTTTAGTTATATCCAGAGTCAACAAATCTAGTCATGAAGAGTCTTTTCACTTAAAAATTCACACAAAGGCACTTTGTTTAGAACAGGTGTTGTCTCAAGGTTAAACACTTTGAATTTTTTTTTTATTGTTTAATATTACCATAATATCTTTTTTCACCACTAGATGTCCTCATTTGCTGTTTAGTCAATGTTGGTCTTAAAAAGTTGTTACAAAGTTTTCCTTTTAAAGTTCTTTATATGTTATTTACTCTTAGAATTATAGCTAAAAAAGACTTGTAAATTAAGTAGTCTTGTAAATTAAGTAGTCTTAATTTACATAATTAGTCTCTTGTAAATTAAGTAGTCTTTCTTTGAATCAATCTGAGTTCTGTTTTAAGAGATTTTTTGTATTCCTTAAAAAGCCTTCCCACTTGTAGTTGCTCATTGCCTTTTACTTTCTCCTCTAGTCCTTCTGGGATCTTTACTTTTTTTTTTTAGCTCATCCCAATCAGGTGGTCAACTTTTTTAATTGTAGTTCCAATTGTAGTTCCCATTTTAAACACACTGTTGACAGTCAGCTGTTTCTTCTGGCTGGTGACATCTTGGGCTGCCTGGGCGAACCTGGCAATCTTTCCTCCATCCTTTCAGAGGGTTTCTTCAGTCCATCTGAACGGATTGCCATCTGGTCCGGACTCCTAAAATATCTCTCCTTCTTCATTATCCCTCCAGGCCGACTTTCCAATCCCTTAGGGTTGCCGGGCAGAAAAAGAAATCAGGCTGGGAAGCTGGAGCCCCAGCTTCTTCCACCATCTCGTCATGTGCCAAACCAGAAGTTACCCCCAGGCACTTGTAATGATTGTCTTCATCCAGATTCTTGATGTCCTTTCCATAGGCATCTTGATTTCTTAACTTTTCAATATTTTTCCCTGTTTAATGGTGAACACACACATTTGTCCTGATTATTGCAGTATTATGACTGTATATACAGACAGTGTGAGCAGCAATTCTCTTTCAGGATGGTGTTTTTCTATAACAGCTTCAGATCATCCATCACCCATCACCCAATGATGCCCTCGCCGTGACGTCCCATTGCCTGGAGGTGGTCCGGGTCTGCATGGGGAGAAACAGGCTTCATCTCAATCCTGCCAAGACTGAGTAGCTGTGCATACCGGCATCTCAGGTTAACCAGACTATTCCATCTTTAACAATGGGGGGTGAGGTATTACCCCCCGTTGATAGAGCTCGCAACTTGGGCGTCCTCCTGGATTCACGGCTCAATTTTGAAGACCACATGGGAGGGGTGACCAGGGGGGCTTTTGCCCAGGTTCACCTGGTGTGCCAGTTGTGACCCTACCTGGACCGAGATGCCCTATGCACAGTCACGCATGCGCTCGCGACCTCCCATTTAGACTACTGCAACGCTCTCTACATGGGGCTGCCCTTGAGGACCACTCAGAGGCTTCAGCTGGTGCAGAATGCGGCCGCACGAGTTGTGATGGGGGCTTCCCGACACTCTATTCCGCGAGCTGCATTGGCTTCCGGTTGCCCTCCGGGTGAGATTCAAGGTGCTGGTGATGACCTATAAAGCCCTAAATGGCTTGGGTTCGGGATATCTGAGGGAACACCTGCTGCCAGCATCAAGTTCCCTTCATCCAGTGCACTCCCACAGGGAGGGCCTTCTCAGGGTGCTGCCAGTAAAAGATTGCTGGTGGATAACACCCAGGGGGAGGGCCTTCTCTGTGGGTGCACCTGCCCTTTGGAACCAGCTGCCCATGGAGCTTAGGACTGCCCCCGACCTCTGCCCCCGACCTGAAGACCTGGCTCTTTGAGCTTTCCGGCCCAGGCTGAGAGTTTTAATTGGGGTTTTTTATATTTTTTCCAGGGATTAAATTTAATCTTTTTAATCGTTTTTAATTTTTGTATCAATGCTTTAAGTACCCTGTAAACTGCCCTGAGTCCTTCAGGAAAGGGCGGTACATAAATTCAATAAAATAAATTAAATAAATTAAATAAATAAATAAATAAATAAATAAATAAATAAATAAATAAATAAATAAATAAATAAAGGAGGTAGAATAATCTAGCAGATGTTTTTGATGTTTACTAGCCATGGCATGAGTTATTCAGTACTGTTCACAGAGGAACAAGTGCAATGACAAACAGTAGTTGTGATCGTAAAAGTAGTTGTGAAATATTCCTCTTTTGATATTAACCTCTCCAAGTCTAATTTATTTATTGACCATTTTGTAATTCGAAGAGACTTTGAGCAGATTACAGTAAAAAAGAATGGAAAAATTATTCCCATGGCAACAAAAAAAATTCCACCTTTCACTCCAAGTTACACTCTAAAGGAAAATTGGTAAAAAATATGTTACAGATGGTATACAACTTTGTCGGTAATCTCCAAGATAAATAGATTGTATTGTAATAAATAAAAGTTATGAAATAGAAAGAACATTTTATCAGAAGCAGCAGACATGTAAAATGTATTAAGAATATGTAAAGTAATATGCAGCAAATTTTGGAAATTAAATTTGAAATAATCATGTTTTACTACATACAATCCAAGAGTTATTGTATCAAGGAGTATCATAATTTACTGAAATATATGCTCAGAGCAATAAAAATAAATTTTGTCCTACACTGAAAGACAGACATAACTTATGCTATCTAATTGGCAACTTATATTTATAGAAATGGCAGCAATGGCAAGATTAACAGCATGTATGCATTAGAAACTTTCATTATATACTGTAACCAAAAAAATGCATTTGCAGTTGTTTATCAATGTTACATTAAAGCTTATCATTAGCATTTCAATGTTAGCATTTTAAAAAACATAGTTAACTTCCCATAAACTTTTTCTTTGCCTTTAAGTTATCTAAATTGGCTGAATGTTAATAATTTTGAGTCAGTAATGTATGTGGCCCAAAATAAAATGTACTATTTGTATTGTATAATAATAAATTTGATAAAAAATATGAAGCAGCATTCATAAGCATTCAAAATGGCAATTGTTAATTTCCCAGAAGGAGTGGTTACTGGTCAGTTTTTAAATATTAGATACATTAAAGGACTTGTATCTTATTAGCTAAGGGATATGAATCCTGAACTGTCATATTTAAAACTAATACCAGTCCTATGCCAAACTCAGGTCCCATTTATGTTATGTAAATAACAGTGCTTCCCTACCTTGGAAGGTTATTGAGATATTTCTAAAGAGTAAATAATATTGTTCATGTATTCAGTATGATTTAGCATAAATGATAATGGTTTAAACTGCTATTTCAAACCTATTTTCCTAGAATTAGTTTTCTCATATGTTATCTTTAGTGAAGTGTGCAAAGCAGCATTTGGACTTCTTGCATGGGATGAGGAGAGTACATCTTCTTCCTTCTGTCCTGGCCACTTTTTACAGAGGTAAGACTGAGAGCATTTTAACAAACTACATCACTGTTTGGTTTGGTGGTAGCAATGTCTCAGATAGAAGGTCCATACAGAGATGGTAAGGACAGCTGAGAAAATTATAGGAAGCTTGCTTCCCATGAATCAGGACACTGCTTACAACTGCTATGTGCTTAGAGCTCTACGTATTGTTAGAGACCCCAGAAACCCACTTCACAGTATGTTTCTGTTGAATAGTTTCTATTCTATTCTATTCTATTCTATTCTATTCTATTCTATTCTATTCTATTCTATTCTATTCTATTCACAATGTGATCTGGTTTTATATCTATATTGAATAACGTCCATACTAATATTGCTGACACTTTTCTCATACTTTCTCGGAGTCTACATAAGTGCTTGAATATATGTATATACATATAATTAAATTCATTTGCACTTTTTTCAAAATAAATAGACAAAATAGATGCAAAGTAAAGATGAAGGCTTTGCACTTTATATGTATATGGAAAATAATTTTCCAGTTTCAACTGAACAAATGATGTTTAGGTGGAGTTGTTATTTCTTCATCAAACAGTCAAAACTTAAACCTTTTGTGACCTTCAAGTACTCCATGTAATTATCATGATTAAAGGCCAGCATGATCTCAGCAGTGAAAAAAACCCCCACAAATTCCCAAGTTTTACATAGTTTGCAGAATTCAAATGATTATTTGTGTTGGTTTAATTATTTTTGTACTGTTATCCTATGACTTGGATTTGGGTCACTGCTCATAATAGATTATCAGATCAAATGGCAACTGTAAATCATTGCAGAGGTTTTCAGTAAAAAAAATAAAGATAAAAGATAAAGCTCATTTTGAACATATAATGCTTTCATGGCAATTTTTTTCAGAATGATCTTATTCAGTAATACTGGTTTACATTAAAATGCAGCAATAGTCAGCAGTAGTTCACCATTTCTAATTCATCTAAAAAAAAAGAAGACAAATCATCATAAGAAGTGTTCCCAAACTTTTTCTTAATGTAGATTTGGATAGATGAGGACATTAATTATTGCACTGGGGAAGAAGAGATCTATTTGCTGTCTCCTATTTTCCTGATTTGCCTTGACCCTTTTTAATCTATACTTCACTCAGTGTAAAATACTTATGTGTTTACTGCTAAGGACAACTAGTAACCTTTAGGTTGCAAATCTTACCATGGATTAATTTATTCCTTGACTAAACAGACATCCGTTTGTGTTATTAAATCAAAAACACTGAAAAGGAAGAACAAAAGTAATATTTTACAATTAAATATTTTAAATTAAAATATTTAAAAAGTAAAAATTCTTTATAAAACACTATAATATTAATATTAATTTTGCATGTCTTTATTTTTTGTTTACAGCAGCTTGATTTCAGTTTAAAGAAAATAGATTAAAAATTCAATAAATTATTATTATTTCTACTTAAACACATGTAAAAGGGTATTCCAAGAAGTATAATTTAATGCTACAATTTTGAAATTAATCATAACATATAATTTAATCACTATATTCTGTAAATTTTCCCTGTGCCTTTAGTTTTTTTTTTTTCTTTCAAAACAATTCACCCTTTCCCTGGGATGGTACTTAATTACTCAATTAAAATAAAGTAACCCTTTTGCTTAAATATCAGCCCCATTGAATCCTGTGGATCTCAGCACATCTTTCCTGTTAATAAAAAATAATATAATCTTTATTCGCTTTTTGTATAATATATTTCTGAACCAGATGATATAATACAGATTAGGACAGAAAAAAGTCACAAGACATCTTGAGAGAAAAATTAAATGAGATGAATTTAAATAAAACCTTCAGAAAGCTCCACTTCAACAATGACTGGATAACTAACAAAACTTGTAATAAAAATACATACTTAGTCATTTTCCTCATAATTATTATTTTATTTGTATGTAAAAAGCATATCCCAATGGAGCACAAATCTAAACATAAGCAACTGAAATGTTATCAAACAAATAAATTATCTGAAACAGCATACTGAATGTTATGGTTGATAAACATGGATTCACATAGTTTTATCATCCCAAAGAATTAGGTGTCATATTAGTTGATCACACCTAGTAGAACATTCCTGCTTTCCAGTTTTAGTTAAAGACAAGTATTAATTAAACAAGGTATCCTTTTCTCATTGTGTGAAGGTCTTTTATTGATGGCATAACTAGTTAAGGTATTAAGTAAGTGTTTCTCCATCTTTAGATTCCTGATATTTCTCTGTGCTGTTTATTAATTATTAATTTTTTATAAGTAGGCAGCACCTTATCTAATCTTTCCTCCACTTATTTTCCCCATAACAACCCTGCAAGGCAGGTTGAGCTAAAAGAGAGTGACTGTTCTGGCCAGCTTTTATACCTGACACAGAAATAGATCAGCACCTTAGGTACCATACTAACGGACTTTTTTTCCTGTCTTTTTGCTGAAGTTAAGTGGGAGTGTGGTTTGTAAACTAATTTTAGATCTCGTTAGTTTTTGGATAGGACACCAATACAAAATCCTCTAGGCTAGATATTATAGTATAAACAAGAACTTTTTTAAAATAGCTGCCAAGAAAATAACATGAACATGTTCTGTAATCATCAGAAATGAAATTAGATTTAAGGGAGGCTTAGTCTGCACTAGACAAAAAATATTATGTTTTCTTACTTAATACTTGAACCACATGATTTTACGTTTCTATTCACTTTTTCAATGACAAACTTTTCTTTGATATATATGATATATCTGGCACTTTAGAATTAACATAATTTCCTGAAAGGTATGCAAGTTCTGAACTTAAGATGTATTGAAATAAATCATGAATACTGCAAAGTCTGTTCTTATAGCAGTAATAGTGGGAGACGGTAATAAAATTAACATCATCTGATCAAATAGTACATCTGGAACGATTTTGAAAAGGAGCTGCTGAATGGCACGAAAAATTATTTTTTGTAATGCAATTCACATTAGGAGTTTATAGAGACATATCAGGCTTATATAAAAGGGTAACATCTAGTACCCTTACCTCAGTACCCTGTGATAAGATGAAGAGCCAATAAATTTGATAAATAATTAATTAAATAAAATATGTAAGATGTGAACACAGGCTTCTCTTGGCAATATGACATTATTTAATAGATAGGAATAAGGAATTTCTTTTGTGTAGATATGACTGAATGCATGGGAATTGTGTCTTTTGTCACTGTATCTTTTATTATTATTATTATTATTATTATTATTATTATTATTACATTTATATCCCGCCCTTCTCCGAAGACTCAGGGCGGCTTACAAGCTTAGCAGTAGCCTTCATTCTATGTATATGCCTATATATGTATATGCCTATGTATATGCCTATATCTATAGAGGGTTGGTAAAGTACTGACCAGTTCATATACTTAATTCTGAAAATCTGTAAGATGAATCTTAAGTAGAAAGCAAAATAATCAATGATCATTTTTAAGGAAGTTTTAGTAAAGGGAAAAAAGAGCTTGCTTTTTTTCTGAGTTTCAAAAATATTTATTTATTTTATTTATTTATTTATTTTATTACATTTATATACCGCCCTTTCCCAAAGGACTCAGGGCAGTTTACAGGGTGATTAAAAAACACAGATATAAAAGTTAAAAACAGATTAAAAAAAATTATATTAATCCCTTCATTAATAAAAACCCCAGTTAAAATTAAGATTAAAACTAAATTAAAATTAAAATTCTCAGCCTGGGCCAGAGAGCTCGAAGAGCCAGGTCTTTAGGTCCCGACGGAATGAATGGAGGTCGGGGGCAGTCCTCAACTCCACTGGCAGCTGGTTCCAAAGGGCAGGCGCACCCACTGAGAAGGCCCTATCCCTGGGTGTCATCCGCCGGCAATCTCTTACCAGTGGCACCCTGAGAAGACCCTCCCTGTGGGAGCGCACTGGACAAAGGGAGCTTGATGCCGGCAGCAGGTGTTCCCTCAGATATCCTGGACCCAAGCCATTTAGGGCTTTATAGGTCATCACCAGCACCTTGAATTTTGCCATGTTATAAAGTATTTAATGTGCTTACGATAGAACACACAATCTGGATAGTCGATCATCAGAATATTCTTAGAGTACTCTGATAATGTGTGACAATCATGATTTACTCAAGGATTCTATAGATTTTATCAAGTTTTAAAAGACATTTCTATTTTAAAATAATGAAAACATATTGCACTTTAAAAAAATATTTAGAATATTTTTCATTCTTTATCCCATGGAGAAAACATAAAAGGAAGATCCAATGGGATAATAAGATGATATATAAACATGTTATATATCAATCTTTAGAATTTGCACAACAGCCCTGCATTTAAGAATTTAATCAGGATATTCCCAAGACAGGGAACTTCCATTATACAGAACCACAGTTATGTAATTCTATTCTAGAAACTGAATGTTTAATCATGCTTACTTTGTAAAGTCATTTATATACCTTGGAGAAAATGCAGAGTGCATTGTTTCAGTAGACAGGCACAGAATTGTGCTAGTAAAAAATAAGCTTAGTTCTGCAAGCTTTACTAGCAATTTATCAAGTTTCTATAACTCAAGAGCCTTTGTTGAGCAGTGGGCTAATGCCTCCTTAAGTAACACCAGCTGCCTGCAATTAGTGCAGGTTCAAGCCCCACCAGGCTCAAGGTTGACTCAGCCTTCCATCCTTCCGAGGTAGGTAAAATGAGGACTCAGAATGCCACGGGGGGGGGGGGGGGGAAGCCCTAATAAACAGGCATATACATAGAATGAAGGCTGTTGATAAACACATTGATTTGTGCTTTAGATTGTAAGCCATCCTGAGTCTTCGGAGAAGGGCCGGATATAAATGGGATTAAAAAAAAATTAGTGGACTGCTGTTTGATTTTTTTTGCACTCCCAGGTTAGTTATTAATTAATTTATCTATCTGTAAGGTTCTGCCTACCTCATGTCTGAATGTGCATACATATCCATAGATTTGCTATCAGAAATGCAGCTTATACATTTCATAATAAAATGAAATGGTTTAAAACAAGAAAAAATGGAAATATATGTTTTGACATTTATTAAGTTGAAAAAATCAAGCTGTCCAGATTCAAAGGCAATTTTAAAAATAAATTAAGATACTTGTGTTGATTAGGCTTGTAATCTTGAAAGAGAAAGTTGAAAGAGCAATTTGAGAAATTCACATCCAATGAGT
The DNA here is from genome assembly GCA_024449315.1 of Daboia siamensis. Taxonomy (NCBI): domain Eukaryota; kingdom Metazoa; phylum Chordata; class Lepidosauria; order Squamata; family Viperidae; genus Daboia; species Daboia siamensis. Next base: position 802,657 of record JAKJMR010017869.1, on the reverse strand, counting down.
TATTCTTGCAAAGAGCTTCCATTGTGGGAATGTGAGAAAAATTAAGTTTGAAGTAGCTGAGGAATATAAAAAGAACAGATTATATATTCTTAAATATAGTTGTTATTGATGGAGATTTGCAAGTCTGCACACCATATTTATTTTTAATAAGGTATGTAAGGAACATCCTGGCAGTCTTTACCTCTAACCAAGAAATCTGCTTTCAATACTAAGTCAAAAATACTGTGAATCAAGTTAATGCTAAACTACTTCTACATTTGCAAACTGTACGGCTACTGCATAAGGCCAAACCCACAAAAGTTCTATTTGGAACAATCATGCTGTTCCATACTATTAAAAATATTTGAGATGCATAGCTTTTATACTACATTGGTGCCTTTTTAAACGACAGAAGCATTCATTTAGAGTGCCACTCTCTGTGTTACAATAAATGTTTTAGCACTTAACATACTGAATAAAGCAGTTTAAGGAAATGTTAACAGACAGTGTGTGAGCTTTCTTAAAGTAGAAGAATAAAGCAGATTTCAGTGATCAATGCATAAGATCAGCACATGAGCTGACATTTCCTCCTCTAAATGTGCTTCCTAGAGAATGTGTCCCATTGAATTCTGTAGAAATTATTTCTGAAGTTTAACCATAGATATACTGAATATGTTGGAAGCAGCTTTTCATTGTTACTTTTAGGCTTTGTTTGATTTTGCTATGATAAGGTCTTGGATCTTGTTCAAAATCTCCTTGGATGAATAAGAAGGCATAAGCCTTTGTTCTTGCACTTGTTTTATGAAATGTCTTCCAGCTCTAAAAATATAGTAGTGGTAGCTATATATTTGCTTGCTTCCTGTCTTCTCTTTGGTTATTAATCATGCTATTTTGATCGGGCAATAGCAGATGAGAATTGCTTGAAGTTTTCTGAGTTCGAAGAAAAGTAATAGATAATAGAAAACAGAATTAGTGCAATATTTAAAATACTGATTTTGAACTATAGAAAAGGAGATTGAAAAATGTATTGTATTGGGCTCAAGTGTAACACCACGGGTTAGCTGGAGCAGCTAATGACTTTCCAGCAACCCAGACTCCAGGTCTCCAGTGCTGCTATTGGCTTCCCCTAGGCGGCAATAGGTTACTTTAAATCTATTGGCTGCCACCTAGGGGCCAGGCTATAAATTGCTGCAAGCTGCAGCCCAATTCTCAGTTCAGATCCTGCAAGCAATAAACCATGAGCTTTGTTAAACTCACTCGCCTTGTCTTCTTTCCTGCACTAAGAACTCACTACACAACACTGGCGATGAAGGTGGGATCCTGCTTCTCCAGAAGAGCTGAAGTTCACTAGGGGAGAGGCAGCTCACACCTGGAGGGAAAAGGCATCCCCCCCCTTCAGTCAGCTAGCAAGCCACGCTAGCGACCTCGTGCTCAGTGGATTCAGTCCCTGGGTCTCAGAGAAGCAGGATCGGAAACCGCAGGAACCAGCTGAAGACAGTATGCTGAAGGTTGGAAGACTTCACAAATTCGATGTCAAGCATCCAGAGGGATGGCCTTCCTACTTGTCCCAGGTAGAGAGCTACCTCCGGGCAAACCAAGTCGCAGAAGATGGGCTAAAGGCTGCCATGCTGCTCTGCGTGTGCAGCCCAGCCACATTTGACCTGGCCAAAAATCTCTTCGCACCGATGTCAGTAGAGTCAGTTTTTTACACTAACCTCAAGAAGAAGCTGGGAGAGCATTTCCAGCCAAAGAAGTCAGTAATTGCTTGGAGTTTCAAGTTTGAACAGTGATTGCAGCAGCCTGGCAAAACAGCATCTGAATACATTGTGGCCATGAGGTAGGCCGCATGCCTCTGTAAATTTTCCGATGTGGAGCAGCAACTGCAAGATCAGCTCGTCTATGGTCTACAGAATCAAATGCTACAGCAAAGACTTTTTGCCGCACCGAATTTAACATTCATCGAAGCCCAAGACCAAGTAATGGCAGACGAAGCTGCTGGGGGTGCTGTCCAAGCAGTCCAGCCTGCCAAAACAATGAAGCACAAAGAAACAGTCCACCACGAGGATGCCAAATACTCAGAGGAATCTTTGGAGGAAGAAGATCCTGAAGTCTACAAGCTTCACAAGCAACCTGATGCACAGCACCACAGCAGCAAACAGCAAGAGAACACTTACAAGGCAGTTCTCTTACCAAGATGTAAGAGCTGTCGCGGCAACCATCAACGTGCTGATTGCAGATTCTGGTCAGCCACATGCAGGGCCTGCAGCAAAACAGGCCACATCGCAATGGTTTGCAGAGCTCACCAGAGGGACCGGCCACCAAGCACCAGTCAGAAGATCCGACCAGGAGAGGTACTGGGGCCCAGGGTCCATTTAGTGTGTTTTGTAGAAGCCGTAGAAGTGTATGCTGCACCGGGGCCCGACGCCCCCTCAAACCTAAACTCAAACTGCAGGTGGAGCTACAAGGAGTCCCTTGTAAAATGGAGTTGGACTCTGGCTCTGCTGTCTCCATTATCTCCTTCAATTTCATGTGCAGTCGCAGTAGGAAATGGGCCAAGCTAGGGCCCTCAGACATAATTTTAACTGACTTTCAAAATGCTCAAGTCAAAATTAAGGGAGAAGCCATCTTGGCTGTAAAACTTAAGGGGTTTTATGGGCACCTGGATGTCATAGTAGTAGGGGACCAGAGAACGAGTCTCATAGGACTCGATTGGTTTGATGCTTTAGGCATTCAAATAACTGGTATCAACCAGACACATGCTGCAAACCTTTTGTCAGTCTGCGAGAACTTTGCAGACATTTTTGATTCAGCCCTAGGAACATACACAGGCCCACCTATCTCATTCAAGCTAGATCCCAACGTAGTCCCCATTAGGGTTAAGCCTAGAAGGTTCCCTTTTACTCTGAAGCATAAAATTGATTTAGAATTAGACAAGCTTGTAGAACAGGGCGTTTTACAACCAGTTGATGGTGGGGAGTGGGAAACTCCTATAGTCACACTACTTAGGCCAACAGAGAAATTAGGATATGTGTAGACTATAAATGTACACTGAATAAAGCCCTTAAGCAACACGCTTACCCTGTCCCAGTGGTGAAACACATTTTAGCCTCTTTGCAAGGAGGAACCATTTTCGCTAAATTAGATTTAGCACAGGCCTATCAGCAACTGCCAGTTGATGAGGCCACAGCCGCGGCTCAGATGATCGTGACTCACAGAGGGGCTTTCAAGATAAAGCATTTACAATTTGGAGTTAGCATTGCCCCAGGCATTTTTCAGGGAATTATGGAATGCACACTTAAAGGCATTCAGGCTGTTTGCCCTTATTTTGATGATGTACTTATTTGCTGGGGAATCCACAGAAGTGTTAGCCAGCAGGCTTAGGGCTGTTTTACAGAGGCTTCGAGAAGCAGGCCTCAAATTAAAGAAGAATAAATGTAGTATTGGGGTCCCTTCAACAGAATTTCTAGGATTTTGAATTGATGCTAACGGTATTCACCCTGCTGATTCCAAAGTGAAGGCCGTTCAATTGACTCCTAGCCCTAAATCCAAAGGAGAGCTACAGGCATTTTTGGGCCTCCTCAATTTCTACCATGCTTTCCTGCCTAAGAAAGCTGCATTGGCAGAGCCTCTTCACAGGCTTTTAGATAAAAAAGCTCCATGGGAATGGACAGGCACTCATGAGAAAAGTTTCCAGGACTTAAAAGCACTGTTGACAGCCAAATCCACTATAACTCATTTTAAGGAGTCTAAATCAGTCTGTTTAGCATGTGATGCATCTCCTTATGGGGTGGGAGCAATCTTGAGTCATTTAGAAAAGAATGGAACACAAGTCCCCATTGCATTTTATTCAAGGACACTGTCCTCTGCTGAGCATAACTATGCTCAAATTGACAAAGAGGCCCTAGCCCACGGGTCGGCAACCCGCGGCTCCGGAGCCGCATGCGGCTCTTTGAGCCGTCTCATGCAGCTCCCAGTTGCCTGGTGCGCGCGCACCTCTTTGAACGGGCAGTGGTGCGTGCGCACCTCTCCAAATGGAGAGTGGCACCGTCCGTTTGGAGAGGTGTGCGCGCACCTC
>JAKJMR010017869.1:774787-789035 GCA_024449315.1 Daboia siamensis | reverse complement strand
ATAGATAGATAGATAGATAGATAGATAGATAGATAGATAGATAGATAATAGAAACAACAACAACAATAATCAGACACTACCATAACAGCTCTTAGGTCCTTGGTTAGGACTTCAAGTGTTAGGTTTTTGCCAGTCCCAGACTGAATTTAATTTAATAATGATGATAATAATTATAATGATGATGATGATGATGTTGATGATAATAATAATAATAATAATAATAATAATAATAATAATAATAATAATAATAATAATAATAATCTGTTATTTGGACTTTTAATGGTGCCACTAACAAGCATTTTGAACAAGACAAATTGTAACTATGAATTTGTAAAAGAGGGTTGAAAATTTCCCATTTGCTCTAAATGAGCAAATTGAGCTCACTGCTGAAAACCCCCGGGGAATTTAGCAGAGACATTGGATGCAATGTGACAAATATGCAGAAATTGCTGTTAAGGCAGGGGAAAAAAACTATAATTCATATGCTATTTCATACTTCTGTTATGTCCACTACAGCTAAGAGAATGCAAAGCATACAAAATTCTATTTCTAAATGACAATAAAAATGAGAATATGAATCCCAGTAACTGAAACAGCTGAACTATAACAGGCTATGCTATGCACTATATTGATGGGGAAAATGAAAATCATGGCACTCACTGATCCAAATACAAATTACATCACAGTTTTTAACAGATCAATCTAGTGAGATAATCAGTTTATCCAACCTGAAAAGTAATAATAGGTCTGGCTTTCATAAAAGCAGCCTGTAACATGCTTGCCACTCTTATATTTCTTTCATTTCTCATGGCATATCTTTATTTTGTATAACTAAACAAGAATGTTTGACTAACATTATTAAAACAAAATAGTGTGGTATTCCACTATTGATTCTTCCCTTTTGAACTTTCATGAAGCATTCTCCAGCATTCAGTAGTGTATTTTAAGGAAACCTCCAGGTGGCTTCAATGAGTGTCTAAAAGAATGCAAATGAACAGCTGTCTGCAAGGAATATAAATTTTTCCACTTCCCACCACCTAGTCAGAGCTGAAGAAGCTTCTTGGATGAGAAGCAAAATGTCTTCTCTTCAAAGAAAAACAAGAAAGTCCAGTTGCCTCCTGAAAAAGCACCTTTGGGACAACCATGACCTGAATGACTGAGAATCTCCATAGGCAGTTCATCCACATGCATATGAATTATTTCTTGTCTGCAAATAAAGCAACTTCCATAAACCATATCAGTCACAAAAGTATTACCTATTAGATGGTTACTGAATGCAGAATCTGGTTCCTTTTTTTGGTGTAAGATCTGAAATTTGACATTTATAGGATTCCTGATTTTAATAAAAATGTATTTTCATTCAAACAAGTAGAAGGAAGAATCCTTTGCCAATTTTTCAAATGAATGCAGGTTCTAGATAGTTGTGGCCGGGATCTGGGTTTGCTTCCTATTCTTTATTTACTTTCAAGCTTTACCTATTTGGAAGAATATTCAAAGAGAGTGAGTGCTGGGCAGATCACAGGCTGCTATGGTGGCTCCTCAAATACACATAGCCCCTTTGCATCATAATCAACCAAGGAACGTCAGAAACTCATTCAACATGAACTTTTTCAAGAGGCCACTGGATTTTCTTGTTTTTCTTTAAAACATTTCACTTCTCATTCAAGAAGTCCTCTATCCTCTATTGTCAAGCATTCTTAAATATATCTGGGTGTATGAATGTTTGAAATTTTGCTAGTTGAAATGCAAGGAACAAGGTGATCATTTAACATTTATATATGCATGTTATTGTCTCCTTCCTCTCTCTCTCTCTCTCTCTCTCTTTTAAAAAAGCTGCAATTTTCAGTTGAAGCAAGTCTGAAATTTGGATCTAGATTTGAATGTTTTCAAAGTTTGAACTCAAAGGCTGATGATCTTTGTAATTTGGTTGGATTCATCATTAACTTTGATCCATTATTAACTTCCTTTTTTCATCAACAGCAAGTATTATACAGCTGCTCAGATAAGAATAATTAAGAACAATGTAGTCTCTTGTAAACTCTTTTAAGGATAACTCGAACAAAATGACTAAGCATCAAAATCAGGCCACACACAAAAGATGGGTAATATTTAGTAACTTTTAAAAAGGCAAGATAAACTATTTTTTCTTTAAAACAGGGTGGTCTTCAGATTAAACACTGGCAAAAGAACATGAGCTTTTTATCTGGAGTATATATATTTTTTTACTATTCAAAGAGGACATGAGGTCAAAACATGAAAGTAGCCTATTGATGCCAGAACAGAAGACATTTTTTTTCTAGAAGAGTAGCAAAATTACAAATGTTACAAGTCAGTCCAAAATAAATTTATGTTTGCAAAGTAAGCATACTTGTAAAACAGTACTTTAGATATAATGTGATATCATTCCAATGAAAAATACCTTACAAATATGAACCCTAAAACAAACAAACCAGATAATTTATATTATTCCACTATTGATTGAAAGCAAAATTAATACTATGAAAGGGTACAAATATTGTATATTGAGATTATCATTCAATTTATCACTGGAGTTATATTTCAAAGAATGATTCAATAGATCACAGAATTATGTATATGTTACATTGATGTAGAGTCAATCAGTCTTCTCCAGTGGAACTCCCATCATTCCATGCTAGTAGGGCATGATAACTGGAAATTCTGGAAATTGTAATCCAATATAGCTGGAGATCGGACAACAGTGCAAAACTCTAAGTTATGTGGTTGCCTTAAATTGATATGATGTGACTTGCTAGTATTCAATCAGCTCAAATGTTAGTTCATGTCACTGCAGGAATAATCCTTAAATATAAAACAATGCCATTTTTGTTTAAGGTCAAACTGTGAGAAACTCAAAAGATATAAGCTAGATTTTTCTTTATTTTTGTCTTGTGTAGTAAAGAGCTGAGTTGGATTATAATCTGAACATTAGCGAGGAGTTTTCACCTTTTATTCCTGTCACACTACATTATTATGAAATCACGTAATATGATCATTTTCCCCAAAACTGATCCATCTGTTTAGTCATTTAAAAAAATGAAATACTGTGATGTCAGATAGAACTAGTTCAAATTCTGATGATATTTTTACTGGTTTAAATCAGAAAATGAGAAAGAGAATTATTATTATTATTATTGTTTATATTTATTTTTATTTTTCCATTTCTTCCACAAACAAATCAACAAATGTACTGCAATACATAGATACATACACGTAAGCAGGGCTTTTTTTCTCATAGAACGCTCAGAACGGAGTTCCAGCACCTTTTTTGGATGGAATCTTGTAGGGTAGGCAAGGTGGGTTGTATGACATGGGTGAGTTCCGGCACCTTTTTCTTTTACAAAAAAAGCACTGCATGTAAGTCCATTTCCCCTTTCACTGTATCTACCCTCCTTCTCTCTTTTTCCTCTTCTCTACTTTCTTTCTCCCTTTCTCCTTTCTTTCCTACTTTCCTCTTCTTCCTCTCTTCTCCTCTTTCCCTCACCACTCCTCTCCCATTTCTCCCCATTTCCCCTCCTCTTTTCCTCTAACCTTCCTACTTCCTTCCCCCTCCTCTACTCTCTTCCCTCTCTCCTCTCATTTCTTCCCTCCCATTCCTCTTACGATACAATTCAGGGGTAATGTCTGAGCAGCTCCTCTCCTTGGATTTTCAATATCTATATTAGGTATGATAACATTAATTTTCCATTATGTCAATATTTCTATAAATCTGACCTAGAAAATGAGAATTAGAGTGCTTCCATTGTAATGGGAATACTGAAAGTTGAGATAATAAAACAATCTCCTTACATCCAAATGCACTCAGAACATTTTGCCATTCATTGATACACAGTACAATGAACTTTAAGAGATATCTAATGCTTTTTAAAATTAGTGACTGTCTAAGAAGGGCTCTGTCCACTGAACTTCCTGTAAGTGCAAAGATTTCATTGGCTAGCAAGACAGATTTTGCAAGGAGGATTGCTGCTGGATGCTGATTCCAGGCTGGCATATTGTTTCTGGAACAAAAGAAAACTTGTTGGAATCATCCATGTGACTTCAAACAGCCACACTCCATGAATAGACTATAGAAACTTCCTTTTTTACTGTTGGATTAAAACTAGACCGGTTGACAGTTTGAACTACATCAAGCTCAAACTCATGAAGCAGCCTTTACAAACATTCAGCTGGACTTAAGTTTATATCTTAATGACTTGAGTTTTTAAAATGCAAAAAGGAGAGATTAAGATGGACTGGCAAAATATTCATTGAGTTAATTTCCATGTCCTTAAAAGAGATGGTGTAAATTTGATTTTACAAGTTTTTAAAATATGATTTTTGGACTATACAGCAGATGGGTGCTTAGTATATGGAGTTTGGAAAGTTAATAACAGATTATGGAGCCGTATGGATTTGAATAATAGTTTTGGATTATTTGGAAGATGTTTACTCATGTGAAAATTGAATATCCTTCCTTCCTTCCTTTTTTCCTCCCTCCCTCCCTCCCTTGGCACTAGAAGCAGAGGATAAAGAAAATAGAGCAGAAATCCTTGGTGCATACTTTGAATGCCTTGTAACCAGGTTTTTAGACAAAATGGATCAAATATTTCATAAAATTGACAGAGCATGTTCTAATAAACAAGAAGAAACTGTAACAGATTACTTTGAAATTAATTTGAAGGGCGATTTAAATATAATACAAATGGATCTGATGGATGAAGGAGATGAACAGACATTAAAATGGGAAACTGATCTTGATAATATTTTTTTCTGGAGAGGCAAGAGTTCTGTTAAGATTTGAAAGGATTTTCTTAGAAGTGACAAAAAAAGAAAAAAATAAGTGACTTATTGATACAAAAGAAATTTGTTAAAATTCTGAAGGATTCTGAAACACAGATGAGGAGCAAACAACCACTGAAACTTTTTTTGAAAGATTTTTTTAAAAAAAACAACCAGGGAAGTTGTATAAGGTTAGCTTTGTTTGCTAGGGTTAAAAGAAAGAATTAAAGGGAAAGAATTTTTACTGGAGTGTTGTTTCAAAACTTATTGATGTAGCCTTTGGAGTTTGCTTTGCTTATCAAAGAGATGAGCTATAGGGAGATGATATATTATATTTTATTTAAAGATATTTTTAAAATTGTTTTTACTTTCTGGAATGAAGTGAGCGAATTACTTTTTTTTCCTTTTTCCTTTTCTTTTTCTATTTTTTTGTTCTTTTCCGTTTGCATATTTTTGTTTGTAGTGACTGTTATTCTCTTCATTTGTAGTTATGAAAATTATTGGAAAGAATATTTATGTTTCTCTCATTGAACTTAATAACTTTTCACCCTTAAAATGCCTTGGATCCAAAAGTTGCTTTAACCAAGTCCAAGAATAGGTGAACATCCACTTAAATTTTCACATCCAGGTGTTTAGCAATAAAATTCTATGTTTTATCACTTCATTTTAAAAACTTTTTTCCAAAGTGAATTGCTATGTTTGCCCTTAATAAATAAGGATTTCTTTGCACATGAATAAATTTAAAGATCTGATCAGCAGGTTTTCCTATTTATTTACTTAGATGAATACACAAGCTGCCTATCTGTAATGGATTCTGCTCTAGTTATTTCTAGTCATGATATCATTTGCAATTAAAATAGTAAAATTGCCTCCACAATGCTATTGTATAATAGCAATAAAAGTCTTCTAAAATAGGTCCAGAAGTCAACAGGAATCATGATTCAGTGCAGTCATGAATCCTAATCCAAATTTACTATTTTGACTTTCAATATTTTTGTATGTTAAACTATTTTTATCTTTATATTTTAATCTCACATCTTCTGTTCTCCAGTCTACCCATTTCTTTAGCCATGCCAGTCCTAAGATCACTGGACATTCAATGGCTGGGGTTACTACAAATGTTATGTCTTTCTCATGGTCCCCCAGAGATAGGTGGATTGGCTAGGTTAGCTGGCCCTCCCCCTGCTATGAACCCATCTAACTGGCCAAACAAGATCGGCTATTTCAGGTTCCTCACCGGGATGCCCAAGTTCCCCACTAGCTGACTGGAAAGCCCGTGAGAAGATCAAAACAGTGAAGTAAGGCAGAGTCAAATATGGTAGCCAAATATATGGAAGAATTCCGGCCCATCACCAGCAAGCTGAATTGGCGGGAAGACATCCTCCTTAGCCATTTCAAAGACAGCCTAAACTATGACCTATATGATGCTTGCTTGCCTCGAGGGTACCAGTGCCAACTAGATGAATGGTACATCCTGCGGAGGAAGCAGAGATCGACCTACTAAAGAGGCACCACCGTGGGGCCAGTCACCCCCTGAACCATTGCGTGAACCAGAAAAACCACCAGCCACAGCCAAGAAGTTAACAGGCTGTATCAAATTTGGGAGAGAGGGGCATCGTGCCACCGAGTGCCGCTTGAAAGCGCCTCAACACAACCCAGATCGATCACCAGCAGGAAAGTCAGTGAGGACATGAAGTGGTTGAAGTTGTGGAGCTCTGAGGCATTGGAATCATGCAGGTTCACCATCCAATCTGCAGCTGCCCTGTCCATTGCATGATATGGATATGGGCTTCGTCGCTGGGGATGTCTTGTCTGTATTCTTCCATGAAGCTGAGGATTTGGGTTAAGAAGAACCCCAAGCGTTGCGACTCTCCCCTGAATTTTGTGCCCAGCAGTGGGAATCTTTGGATGGATCGGTACCTTCAACACCGACAGTGATTTCTTCCATCCTGATCAGCCGCTGCGGATCAGCGGGGAATGGGGACTACCGAAGCTGTAGCTGCTGTCTCAGTGGTTTCGGTAGATGTCCCTGGGACTTCAGCTTCCGATTCCCCTTCAGTGTGTCTCTGGCTGTGGCCCAAGGTAGTGGTGCAGCCGCGGGGTTCAGGTTTCTCATCCCTGAGAGAGCTGACGGTTCTTTTCATAGCTTTCTCTAGGATCCTGTCTAATGTCAGGACCCACTTCAATCCCATATCTTAAGAAAGCAGAACTCTTGGAAGCAATTTCTTCCAACAGGAACTTTTATTAAGAGTAGATGATTGCAGGCATAATAGACAGGATCTGAGATTTCCCATGCAGAATGATAGGTTAAGGTATCCCCAAGCAAGACTCCACCCCATAGTCCATCCATCCAGTGTGTGGGACAACCAATCCCCAGGTGTTAGGTTCATTGTGGGAAAAGGGGAGATAACATCGGTCTGTCTCCAGATCACACAGCAATGGTTGACAGCTCTTCACACCTTCCTCTGGGATCACAGAAATAAACCAGGCATGGAGGTTACATTCTTAATTCCTTCCCTTGTTCTTACTGACAGTTTAGGGAGATAAATTCAGAGAGTGTTGTGACCCCAGCCCCGGAGGGTGCTTTATCTTTGCATGCTGACTCAGAGGATGATATGGAGGAGGAGGAAGCTGACACGAGCAATGTGCTGGAGGGGCCGACTCCTCTGGTGAGTCAGCAAGAACTGACTATGGCTGACGTCCCTATGGACCCCAGCCAAACAGAGGAGGAAACAGAACAGCAAGCAGAGGCTGGCAGCAGTGAGAGGAGCCCCTATTGGATACAAGAGAAAGACGTGGGATATGTCAACAGCAGCAGCAACTATTGCAATGCCCCAAGAGGCATGGCCGGGAGACATAGGGTCACACCCTACAGAGTATAAAAGGGGTGTGGCTGCGCAGGAAAGGCGTGGTGAACAATTTGTTGGTGTTTTGAGATTTGTAACATGTCTGCCTACATCTAGGCTTTGAAGCTGCTGGCCAACTGCCAAAGACCTTGGAACATTGCCTTTGTGCTATATGATAAACACTGGGAAAGAGTTAACTGTGAAAAGACCAGCTTCTGTTTATTCAGCCTGTGTTTGGCTTCTGCTGGACTTTTGAGCCTCTTTACGGCTACTCATTGGGAGGGGACAGAACAGAGAGAGATATAGTGCAGGGCAGCAAGATGTTACATTGTAGTGAATAGAGGAAGCAAAGACTCATCCCTCCTCCCCCTTGGGAGTATGGCAGAACCCAGGGAAATGTGATATTTGCTTTTGGGTTAGAGGGGATAGATCGAAATGGAATGGGAATGGGTTCTGACTGATGTAGCTTCTCTCCAACAGGTATACCAAAATGATATACCTAGATATTTGTCATAGGGCAACTAAAATTGATTGATACATTTGATTTATACCCACCTTTCTGCTCAACATTAGAAAACTACAACATTTCATTACTTTTTTACATAATTACCATTCAAATTGAGCCACTTGCCATAACGTCTTACAAGACTTCAAATTCCTTAGTAGTAGTTGCTCAGTGCCAAATCTGGGCTATGGGGAGTGATCAAAAACATCCCAACGGAACTGCTTAAAAGTTCTTGGGTGCATCTAGTGGTCTGCAGAAGAGTATTATCATGAACCAACACCACACCAGAAGTCAGCAAGCCCCGATGCTTGTTATGGATGGCTAATCTGAGTTTACATACCATTTCACAGTAGAGTTCTGAATTGAAGATTGAACCACACTGCATGAACTTTATTAGCAGTACTCCTTTGGCATCTTCACATTTGGCAAGATTTTCTATGGTGCCACGTCTGGCATAGTGTTGGTTCAGGCTCACCTGCACACCACTAGACCCATTCAAGGACTTTTGAAGCAGTTCCATTGGGATGTTTTTGATCACACACACACACATCCCGCCCAATAGCCCAGATGAGCAATTACTACTAAGGAATTTCAAACCTTGTAAAATGTTATGACAAGTGCCTCAATTTGAATGGCGATTATATAAAAAAGTAACTAATGTTGTAGTTTTCTAATGGGTATGATAAAAGTTCTGTATCTGTGAGTGTCTGTCATAGATAACCAAATGTAGGTTTATTTCTGAATTGTGTGTCTGTGTGTGTGTGTGTGTGTGTGTGTGTGTGTGTGTGTACATTGGTATATGCAGGGCTTTTTTTCTCATAGAACACTCAGAACAGTGTTCCGGCATCTTTTTTTTTTTTTAAAAAAAGGTCCCTCTGAAAGCCTATTGCAGGGGTAGGCAATCTTGGCCTTTTTTTATGACTCGTGAACTTCAGCTCCCAGAAATCCTGAGCCAGCCATGCTGATGGGAAAGGGAAAGTTTCCAAGCTGTGCCATGCTGGCTCAGGAATTCTGGGCGTTGAAGTCCTTGAGTCATAAAAGAGCCTGCACTAGACGAGGACATTAAAATTATTTACAGGGTTACTTCTTTAGGAACTAAACTTTTAGAATCTAAAACAGCTAATTCAAAAAAGCCAACAGGAAAGAACCTCACATTTTTCATCTGCTTCTGTCTTTTGGAAGGTAAAATTAGATAACAAAATAATCATTTCCTATGTTAACATCTCTGCAATGAAATCAATAAAGGTAACAGGAAAGAAATGAGAAACATTTTTCTCAATGTAATATGTCTAATTTAGCTGATGCTAGGGAAAAAAAGTATCTTTTGTACCTACTCTTGAAAACTATTTCGAATCTAACCATCTATTAAAACTAAACTAAACCACTTTAAATTAAACAATTCTTAAGAATGAAATATTCTTAATTTGGACTTTACTTAGAATCTAGTTATGTTGCACTTCAGTCTTTAAATAATTAACCTAGTATATACATAACAATATCTGATGTTTGCCATGGTGAGCTTATCAATAACAACATTTATTAAAAAGGCTAAAATAATTTCTGGTGGTATTATCTGTACATTAAAATTTTGTTTAGTCACAATCTTTCACTTTTCACATTCTGGAAAAGCAGTGGTCATGTATCCTAGCAAAAGATGTTACATATGTCCATAAGCATATGCCTTTTTAAAAATATCAAACATACAAAGAAACAAAGATAAGTCCAAAATATCTGTATTACATCCAGAAATGCCAACTTTGCAACCAATATTTCTCATCCATAACTATGGCACCCTAAGGATACCTGCATACATGCAAATGCTTCTGTGGGATCAGTAATGCAGCAGGGATTGCTTTTTCCTTCCACTTAAAGATTACTGAGAAATACCAAACATGGCCTTAAGAATTCCAATATTTGTTACAAATTTTTCTGGATGTGGTTGGAAAGAGGCATAGAAATGCCAGCACAAATACATCATACTTCTCAACATGCACACTTAACTAATTACAATCTTGGTACCTTGGTGGAGCAGTGGGCTAATGCCTCCTTAAGTAACACCAGCTGCCTGCAATTAGTGCAGGTTCGCATCCCACCAGGCTCAAGGTTGACTCAGCCTTCCATCTTTCCGAGTTAGGTAAAATGAGGACCCAGATTGTTGGGGGCAATAAGCTGACTTTGTAAAAATGCCGCTGGGGGGGGGGGGGGCGAAAGCCCTAATAAGCAGGTATATACATAGAATGAAGGATATTGCTAAGCACATTGTGTTTTAGATTGTAAGCCGCCCTGAGTCTTCGGAGAAGGGCGAGATATAAATGGGATTAAAATAATAATAATAAAAAATTATATGTGATATATCCAGGGCTTTTTTCCCCATAGAATGCTCAGAACGGCGTTCTGGCACCTTTTTTTGCACACACACAAAAAAAGCTGAAGGAAACTGTTCCGGATTGCAGAGCAGAAGAATGCATCGCAGTGACAGACCTTCAGATGGCTCAAATCAAAGGAAATGTGATCTGTACAGGCTAATTTAAAAGTGGGAGGATAAGAAGGGCCGAGTGTGAACAGGTTGCTTAGCAACCTGCTTAAACAGTCTCTGTAACTTTCAGCTCCCGGTGTCTTGCCTTTTTTAAGCTGGGAAGTTGAAAAAAGGCTAAAAAGAAGGCAATAGAGTGCTATCAAGGAAAATGTATAGATATAGCCAGCAGACATTTAGGGAACCTTTATTTTTCATACACTGTTCGAATTTTGTTTTAATGCCAATCAAATGTAGTCAGACTTTTTTTTTTAATCCCAAAGCATCTGTTCATTAAATACAGTATAACAAGTTTTGGATGATAGAATTATTTTTTATCTAATGATAACTAATGATAACAGCTCTTAAATCTGTTGTTTTGTTTTATTTTTGCACAAAAATTGTATAACTTTCATTTGCATTCATTTACAAATAGAATATGTTGTTAAAATGTATTGGTGTTGAAATAATTAGTGCACACATATACCTTAAACCAGTTTATTGCATTTGGAAATTGTACTAAAAAAAATCTCATTGTCAACCAATATAATTCATTTAATTTGAAATCAAGTGAAAAATTGATTTAAATAATTTTATTAAAATAAATTAATGGCAATTCTTTTATAAGAAGTTGCCTCAAACAAAATGAGTTTGACATGCCTCCTCTAGATAATTGAATGCTCCAAAATAAATTCTAGACCAGGACTGTACATGTAGCCTACCAAGCACCCTTGGACAGAGCACAGACTTTAAAAAAAAAAGTAATAAAATCACCACCACTGCCCTGAAAGTCATGTTGCCTAGTGCCTCCATGGCTTACTATGACCATGAACTGCAACACTGTAGATGCTCCTCTACTCACCAAATCATTGATTAGCCCACCAGCATTCCTTTGCAGACCACAAAAAATTTTAATTTATCAGTGTGGGCCTTTCCCTTCTACAACTTGCACAGACCTTTTCTAGATTTTCCTCTTGCCTTTCCGAGTTAACTCCTTGGTCTGTCATTGAGCAAGAATTGACTTTGTAGGGAAGCATATTATCATTTGATGTATATTTAACATAAGTTCTACCTTTATTTACCAATTATATAATATTTGTATGCAATCCACATGGCGAGGTTTGGGGCAACTTACAATATTTTTGAAATCATAAGATTAAAACATAAAAGCAGGGCTTTTTTTCTCATAGAACACTCAGAATGGTGTTCTGGCACCCTTTTTTGCACACACACAAAAAAGCTTTTGCACAAGCTATGCTACTCACTCTATTGGCTTTCAAAAGCCAATAGGAATTGCTGCTGAGCATGCCAAAAGACCTGGCTGGCAAATGTTTCACTGGCAAGTTGTCTGCAGCGAAGGCGAGTTGGCAGGAACTTTGCATCCCTCCCTGCTGCCCAACTACACCATCTCAACTAGGTAAGTAAGAAAGAACAAGGAGTGGGAGGTGGGTTCTGCAGAGTCCATGTGCACTCCTCCCTTGTGCTCACCCGTGTCAGCCAGGCTGGTGGCCTATCTGGTGCTGGACCTGTGCCACTGTCGCCTCGCTCTGAATGCCTAAGTGGCCACCCTGCATCACCTGGCCCGCACTGCCTCCACCGCCCACCCCGTGCAGCCCCACCATAAAGAGTGGGCCCCGCTGCTCCCAAAGCACCAGCTGTGCCAGCTCTGGCCCCGGGGGGCAGCCCGCCACCAACACCCCTCGCACCCATGGCCACAGCAGTGTCGCCCCCCTCGCTCTTGTGCCCACGAAGATGAGAGTTCCGGCACCTTTTTTTAAAGAAAGAAAGCACTGGGTATTTGTATATGTATACATATACGTATACATATACATATATGTATACATTCCCATTTCAACTAATTCTATTTTGATTCTGTTTTAATTCTGAATTAATTAGGTATTTTTCTCCTGCATTTTGTAGGGGTTAGCTATAAGTATTCACAATGTCCCATTTTAATACCAATCTTCCTTTTTGCTTTCAGACTTTTTTCTAAGAGTTACCTAGCCTAGGAGTACTACCCTAACCTTTTGGAGCAATTTAGTGCAAAATCTGAAGATACTTGGATACTTGCAAGTTACTTTAAAATACATAGCATCACTAGAAACTGTCTATGTAAATATGGATCTCCTGTGATTCCCCAGAAAATGTAGTTCTAACTTATATTTCAAAGCAAGGGGATTGACAATTTCATACCTGTCTATTCTAGGCTAAATGACTTTCTTCCTGGGTGCCAGATGCTGTATTGCTAAGTATTTTGGTCTTAGGCTATCACAAGAATAACTTTGATGAAAAGAAGCACAATGAAGAAAACAAACAAAGATAAAAGAAATCTGAGTCTGGCCCAGAATTGTAATCTGAGAAAGAATCTTAGATAGCATCCTATGTAATTCTCATGAAGATAGTGTAGAAGGAAGAACATATTCAGACTTGCAAGATTCTGTTAATATAACCTTATAATAAAAATAGCATGGGTATGCATGACCTTGCTTTCCTAGTCTGGTCTATCATGATGGAATGGCTGTTCTTAGAGCCTACCAGATCTTTTGTAGTAAGACTTTATTCCTTTTTAACTTATTTGGAGAGAGACTTGGAATGTTTAACAAAACTTGGGTGATGAAAGTGGAAGGCTACAGATTATTTCAGCAACTGGAAGTCCAAGTTGTAATATGGGGTGGTGGTGATCTTGATTTAGAATTTGGCTGTTTCTGGAGGCCCTATTATGCAACAAACTGAGTGCTGCACCTTAAAATTGTGGCACTTACCTAGCTGCCAACCAGAGTGTAGATTAGGCCTTAGGGATTAATCTAGTTTCTGAATTTCACTGCAGAGAAATTCACTGGCTTTGAAGAGTACTTGGGGAATCCCACATTATATTATTGCTTTTCAAAGATTTCAGTCTGGAAGAGGTATATAGACAAGTTCATTATCCTCATGAATCTGCCCCAGCATATGTCAGTAGAGACACATTTGACATAATCTTCAGATAATGATAGATTAAAAGCAAAGGACACTGCCATTAGTCCTTGCCAGGATCAGACCACTATGATCCACTAGCATTAGTTCTTTGTTCAAAGAATGGTTGATTGATTAAGGTGATACTTTCTAGGTGAATTAGAGATTTGAGTTTATTTCCAGTGATAGGGTATACAGTTATGCACAATTCTTGTGAACCTCTGGAATGAAGGCATTGAACGTAATTGCTCCAAACAAGCTTTCTCTTACTGGGTTTACCAAGGACAGTGCTTTTTTTCTAAAAAAAAAAAGGTGCTGGAACTCTCATCTTGTTAATCTTTTATTTATATAATTTTATTTATATATTTATTTATATAATTAAACAATTATATATTCAATTCTTTTTTTTTTTTTTATTGAAAAGTTTTTCAATACATTTTAATTATTACATCCCATCCCCCAACCCTCCCCAACCCTATCCCACCCTCTCACCCTCCCCTTCCCCCCTCCCCCCCCCGGACTTCCCAGAGCTAGATACAAGGTATAAGAATAAAATAACCAATCATAAGCTCTCATATGCTAACAACAATAAACTATTAAATCTCTCGCACTTTAGCTCTTATAAATTGACTACAAGCAATATACTTATTCAAATGC
>JAKJMR010017869.1:707000-773829 GCA_024449315.1 Daboia siamensis | reverse complement strand
CCCCCCTCCCCCCCCCCGGACTTCCCAGAGCTAGATACAAGGTATAAGAATAAAATAACCAATCATAAGCTCTCATATGCTAACAACAATAAACTATTAAATCTCTCGCACTTTAGCTCTTATAAATTGACTACAAGCAATATACTTATTCAAATGCTAGATGAAACTTTTTAGTCCCATATTTATTCTCGATGTAATCAATCCATTTCTTCCACTCCACAATATATCGTTGTTGAGAATGATCTTTCAAATATGCTGAGATCTTTGCCATTTCCGCCAGGTTGGAAACTTTTAAAGTCCATTCCTCTATAGTCGGCAGTTCTTCCTTCTTCCAATATTGCCCTATTAAGAGTCTCGCTGCCGTAATTAAATTCAACATCAAATTAATGTCCAACACAATAGTATCAGTAATAATGCCCAGTAAAAACAATTGCGGACAAAACTTTATCCTTTTCTTGAATATCTTCTGCATATTCCACCAAATTTTAATCCAAAATGGTTTGATCTTTTTGCAAGTCCACCATATATGAAAATACGTTGCATCTTCGCCACCACATCTCCAACATTTGGGCTGGTAATTCGGATACATACTTGCTAACTTTCTAGGATCTAAATGCCATCTATAAAACATTTTATAAAAGTTCTCTCTTAGATTTTGAGCTTGCGTAAATTTCACATTTCTCACCCAAATCTTTTCCCAAGTGTCCATTGTGATAACTTCCTGAATATTCTGTGCCCATTTTATCATACAATCCTTAACAATTTCTGTTTCTGAGTCAATCTCTATCAATGCAAGATATATCCGTTTAATATGCGCTGGTCCCTGATTTCTAATTTGTTTTACCAAATTTTCATCATCCATCAAAAAACCAATCTTCTGATCTTCTTTCCACCTGGCCTGTAATTGTCCATATTGAAACCAAGTTTGTACAATCTTTTTTTCTCGTAAAAGATTATATGACTTCAAACACCACACATTCCTCTCCAAGCTCAAAATTTCCTTATATGTAGTCACATCATGTTTAAATCCAACATTTATATTCTCTATTGCGTGTTTGGGTATTGCCCATAACGGTATCTTATAATTTAACTTTTGTCTATGCTTTTTCCAAACTCGCAACAAAGCATACCTAAAAATATGGCATCCAAAAAGATCAATGCTGCAGAGATCTGGTTATTCCTTTCCAAAAATTCCAACAAGTCAACTATATGTCTCACATTATTTTTCATTTGTCTACCACTTATAAACCCAGTTTGATCATCATGAATTACCTGTTGCAATACCCTCATCAGTCTACTAGCTAAAACCTTAGCAAATATCTTGTAGTCCGTATTCAAAAGTGAAATTGGCCTATAGTTTTTTGCTTGAGTAGCGTCCTGATCTTCTTTAGGAATTAAAGAAATAAAAGCAGTTTTCCAAGACGGAGGCACTCCTCCCCCTTTTTGAATTGTCTGAAACAGTTCCTTTAATGGCTTTATCATCTCAAACTGTAAATTTTTATAATACACAGCAGTCAAACCATCAGTGCCTGGTGCTTTACCTACTTTTAACTGTTTAATTGCCAAGTATATTTCTTCCTCAGTTATCAACTGATTCATTTCTTCTTTTTGGTCTTGCGTAAGAACCGGGATGCTAAAATCTTTCAAATATAAATCAATGTCCGTTTCATTAATCTTATCACTAGCATATAATTTAGAAAAAAAATCAACAAAGGTTTCCTTAATAAGATTCTGTTGATACACAATCTTTCCCTTATGTTCTATTTTATCTATATTAGAAACCCTTTGCTTCTTTCTTAACATATAAGCTAACCATCTGCCTGGTTTATTGGCATTGCAAAAAGTATTATGCCTTGCAAACCGTAGATTAGTTGCCACCTGATCAGCCATTAACTTATCAAATTGTCCTCTTAACAGCTTAATAGTCTCTTTAATCTTCACATCCGATGGATTCAAAATTAAAGCCTTTTCTTTTTCCTTAATCTCTGTCTCCAATTCTTTCCTCCTAAATTCCAAGTTGCGTCTATATTTATTATTAAGATATATCAACACACCTCTCATATACGCCTTACTAGCATCCCATACCATTTCCATAGAAGTACCCTTATGCATATTTGTTTCAAAAAAAACCTTCATCTGTTTCTTACACTCTTCCACGTTTTTCTGATTTCTGAACAAATTCTCATTTAAACGCCAGGAACGTCGTTCTCTACTGTCTTTTCCAATCTCTAGCCAAACTGGGCTGTGATCAGACATAGTCTTTGAACAAATCTTTATCCTCTTAGTTCTAAAAAAAAGGTCATTAGACAATAGTATAAAATCAATCCTGGAAAAAGATTGGTGTCTATCAGAAAAGAAAGTATAGTCTCTTTCTTGTAAGTTCCTTTCCCTCCAAACATCACGTAATTCCATATCGTCCATCATTTCAAAAAAAGATTTAGGCAATTTGGCATGACTTGGGGTACTTCTGTAAGATCCACTCTTATCCATTTGTACATTCAAAACACCATTCCAATCTCCCATAAAAATAAAAGATTTGTAATCCAATTGGGTAATCCTGCTGTGTAACAAACTATAAAAGTCAGCTTGCTGTTGATTGGGCGCGTATAATCCAACCAAAAGAGTTTTTTTATCTTCTAGTA
Source organism: Daboia siamensis (assembly GCA_024449315.1). Classification (NCBI taxonomy): domain Eukaryota; kingdom Metazoa; phylum Chordata; class Lepidosauria; order Squamata; family Viperidae; genus Daboia; species Daboia siamensis. The sequence continues at coordinate 771,187 of JAKJMR010017869.1, read as the reverse complement.
ACAAGTCCACAATAACATATCTTCCTTGTTGATCAGCTTCAATTAACTCTGCTGTAATTGTATTCTTGACATAAATAACCACTCCATTTTTCTTGTTAACTGCAGAGGCAATAAATTGTGTACCTAGTCTTGAATTTGATAAATACTTTTGGTCCATAACTCTAATATGTGTTTCTTGTAAGCAAATAACGTCAGTCTTAAATTGGTTTAAATATTGAAAAATTTTCTTTCTCTTTTGTGGTGAGTTTAATCCATTAACATTCCAAGTTAAAAACTTAGTCACCATTTCTGGCAACCCGAAGCTTTTGAAGCGCATCTTCCAGAATCCCTTTTACATTTTTAGGTCGCGCTCCTCCCACAGCTTGGCTATAGATACATTTTGAAGGTTCCACAACATTCTGCTGGGCTTGGTCTTGGTCACGCCTGGCTCGTCTCGAAGCAGCTCGGGTGACCCTCTGGTCCTTTGCTTCTTCTACTGTTGAAATTTGAGTCACTCCTGGTGCTGTCTCATCTATCTGTATTCCTTCAGCATCATAAGACTTTCCCTCCTTTATTGATTCCAGAAGTGGTATAGGAATTGCTTTTAAAACATTGCTATAAAAATCACGTGCCTGCAGGACCGTAGCGAGACGGTATCTTGTATCTTCAAACATTACCACCATACCCACTGGAATCTCCCATCTGAACCTGACATCGCGTCTCTTAAGCTCATGTGCTAGAAATGCAAATTCCTTTCGTTTCCTTAGGATTTTTGGAGGGATCTCTTTTAAAACCAAAACTTCTTGGTCAGCAATCACAAGCTTTGTATTGTAAGAAACTTGAATAACTTCATTCCTGATTGCTCTCTTTGTAAAGTAAACAACCACATCTCTAGGTAATTTCCTTTGTCTCGCAATCCAGGAGTTAACACGGAAAATTTTGTCTATATCTTCTGCAATTTCTTCAGCTGGCCTTCCCAGCACGTCTTCGAGAGCAACAGAAACTAATTTTTTCAAATCCTCCTTTAAATTCTCCTTAAGACCCCTTATCCTCACAGCAAACTCCATTTCATGATATTGTACCAATGTCAAGTCATAATCAATTTTATCCACCACATTCTCAGTCTCTAGTATCTTTGCATCCAGTTTAGTATTATTTTGAGTGAGATCCTCCACTCTTTCGTCAAGGCGTTCAATACATATCGCCATGCCTTGAAATGCAAGCAAGATGTCCTCCCTCATTACTGTAAATTTTTCTGTCAGCTTCTCATCCATCTTCTCATCTATCATCTCAGCCAAATGCTGTGAATGTTTTTCCAAAGCATCTTCCAAAACTTTAACTGTTAAGACAGGCGAAGGTAAAGGTGCAGGAGGTGCTAACACTTGCGCTGAAGAATGCAGCAGGGGGGAAGCCCCCGCAGTTTTAGGAAGTTTAGAAGAAGATTTAGCCGCCATTTTTTCCCCCTTTTGCAACTACGCACTTTCACTTTCTAAGTCTTCAATGTAGATTGAGCCAAAGTTCAAAAGTTCACTTACATCGCTCTGCCTGCTTCCATTAACTTCCAAAGTCCATTCTTGTAGGCAGGGATGGTTGCGTTCGCCTTGTTCTGCTCCAGGAAAAACGGAGCAGACACGCTGCGCGGCCCGGAGAAATCCAAGCTTCGGGGGGGCTCAATCTTCCAGCCGCCAGAGCTTTAAGCCCTGACGGCCCCAGAGAGCCCTTCCCCTACTTGGAAACTCACCCCCTCCTCTTCTCCCGAGGAGGGGGCTTTCGAATCGCCGAAACAGCTGATCGGCGCTGTTTTCGGCGGTTCTACAAAGCCGCGAAGCTGACAAGCTAAAAGCAGCTGTCGGCGGCGGCGCCTTGCCACCCGGAAGTCAATTATATATTCAATTCTTAACATACATTTAATGTATTTAAGGCAATGTTCATAGTAAATTCCAAAGTTTTGTCCAATTCTTGTGCAGCAAATCTTCTTGACTCCTTTCCTTGCTCTTAGTATCTATGGCTGAATCTGAATGTCATTCTCTGAGTAACCACAGATCAATGTACTTTGAAGGATCGAAAAGTCTCAGAGGTGGTCCAACAAGTTTGATGAACAAAAGTGCTGAAATGGTCTTAGTCTTTAATGAAGCTCTTCTTGGGGTGGCAATTAGATTCATCTGTGAAAACCCACATTCACATTCACTTGAAGAAATGGGAATGGTATTCAGAGTCTGTATCAAATGCAACAGTTTTTCTGAATATGTCTTTTTGAGAATGTATTCACGGAATCCACAAATCATTTCTCTTTCATTTAGTTGCAGTCTGAATGACAAATTTCTAATTTCCACTTCTCCAAATGTCAGTTGAGCATTAACATCTTCAGGTCAATGTTTTTGATCAAGTATGCTGAAGATGATATTGCAAAAGCAGAACTAATGACTATGATGAAGAATGAAGAGCTGGTGAATAGATCAGCTCTTTGAATCTCTCTGGGAAAAAAGAATGAGAGATTTCTCATAAATATGCCAGACAATTGCTCCTCAACAAGGATGATGAACACAGTAGTCTCTGGCAGGCTCTGAGCACTGATAAAATGAAACAATAATCTGCCTCAAATTGTGGTCAACCCCTTTCAGAGGATAATAGGTACACAATTTATTTTCTAATCACTTTCAGAAATTGTTTGTGGACTACTTTTAAACTATTAGAAAGCTTTGCTTGTCAAATTTGAAAATAGTGTGATTTGAAAAAGGTGATTTTAGCTACAAACAGCAACTTTTAAAAATTTAAATAAACAGAAAAAAGTTGATTAAAACTTTGATTTTAGAAAGCTAGAAACTGATTAAGTGTCTAATTAAATGTGAATAAGATTTTGGAATTAATTAGAAAAATATTCTTTCCATGGGAAAATGCTTTTGTTTTGATTATTTTTTAAAAAAACATAATAAGAAAAGATTTTTAAAACTGGATACTAGATGTATTAAAGATTTCAGTTAAAAAAGATCATAAATTTTGACTTACAGAATACGGCAAAATGTTCTAACAGTGGAAATATTGAAGGACATTTTATGATCCCAAAAAAGTGACTTTATTGAATACAGTATATCAGCTCTGATGAGAAGGAAAAACAGCTATGGTGAAAAAGCCACCAGGACAATAAATTAAAAGAGTAGAAACTCCCCTTTCCTCTGAGAGTACAAGTCATATTTCTCAATTATTTTTCAGATGGTTTGTTATGAGAACTGTCTCAGAACTATTTTGATTCTCAGCCAATGGTTCCTGCAATCACCTTGGTTCCTAACTGGCTGATTCACAGGTGCTCTGAATACTGTAAACATCCCCCCTTCCCCTGCTACTCTTGGCAAGTCAAAGACAACTATGGCTGAAGAAAAATAGGTTTGTTTGGATCTTGACAGGTTGCCCCCCTAGAAATCAGAAGGCACCTGGAAAACAATAAGCACACATTACTTCTCTTGCAAGGGACCTGGTTTCTGAGGATACTTATTATGAAATTTCTCTATTAAATGATCCACATTTACATTGCAGGCTTTTTGTTCATCTAGCCTCTGCCACTAGGTAACCCTTCCACTGAATTAAGTACAACAATTTTTGTTTGTGAATTCTGGAGTCTAGAATCTTTTGACTTCATACTGTGTTTTCCCCCCCCCCCCCCACACACACACACAATCAGACCAGGGGCTTGAATTAATCTCATCTGAGAGCCTTGGAATAGTTTCAGCAGGCTGCAATGAAATACTGGGTGGATCTTCCCTAGTATTCTAGTCAATTTTACCTCCACCATGACTGGGTTTATGACTTTTACTATGGGAAAAGGGCCCATGTATTTTGCCTAGGCTTTCTTCACATTGCTCCAGACACTCTGGAACAAACCTACCCACTCAGCTAAGGTGCCAGAAGAGGGAGGCACCTGAGGGCATTCTGGCATGGGGGCAAAATCCAGCCTTGAGGTGATTTTGAAAGGAGTGAAACCTGTGCTACTGTGTACTGCTTTATTATATGCCACTTTGGCAAATGGCAGGAGTCCTGCCCAGCTGGACTGCTGGTAGTTCACATAGCAATATAAATACTTTCCATCATTGTGTTAGCTCATTCTGTGGCCCATTCTTAGATGGATGGAAAACTGAACTAACCCCTAGGAGGACCCAATCATTCTTATGAATTCCTTCCAGAACCTAGCAGTGAATTGGACCCCTCTGTCTTAAATAACATGCTTGGGCACTCCATTCAGCCAGTAAATATGTTGCAAAAACATCTTTGCTTGTTTCTGGATAGAAGGGAGTCCTGGGGATACAGTGAAATGGACTTGCTTGGAGAACAGGTCTACCACAGTACAAATCATGGTGTTCCCCCACTCTTAGATAGTTCCACAATAAATTCCATAGCTATCTCCTCCCAGAGTCAGCCAGCATTCTCTTGCTGGTCACACACATAGCACAGCTTTTCATGTAACCTTCAATATTTTTTTTTCATCTGATGGTTGGCCAAATCTAAAGTTTTTAAAAATCCAAAGTGATCAGCTTGCTTGAAATTGTGGCAAGACCTGTAAATGCAAGCTGCCTGGGACATACAACTTGTCCTCTCTCTACACCAGCCCCTCCCTCAGGGTCAATTCTCTTTGATGAGTTCCAAACAATGCATCAGTTTGTAGCTCTTGTTTAAGTTGTTGGACATAAACATCAGTGGGAGACGAAGCCCTCCTCTTTTTCTGTTGATCGGTGGTGGTTTGCACAGCTCATTGTTGCATGATTGAATTCACCATCTCCTCTTGATTACTTTTATATTGAGGCATGTGGGATAAGGCATCTGCCAGAAAGTTCTTTCCCCCTGGGATATACTTCAACTCAAACTCAAAACCATTGAAATACTGGGCCAAACCCACTGAAATACTGGGCCAATTGCTTGGGGGAAAGTTTGCTGTGTTTTTTTTAACACCTCCAATTTTTTATGGTCAGTCCACACCTTGAATGGGATCTTTCTCCCCACCCCCACCCCCTGTAAGTACTGCATCCAGGTTAGAAGCTTCAACTGTACTGCAAAGGCTTCCTTTTCCCACACTGTCCATGCCTCTCAGTCTCATTCAGTTTTTGTGACATATATGCACATAGTTGCAGCTTCCCCTCTTTGTTTCACTGGAGGAAGACTGCTCCCATGGCAACATCACTGGCATCCACTTGAATCACAAATAGTTCCTCTGGGTTTGGGTATCACATTTCCCAATTATATTTCAGATGGTTTGTTATGAGAACTGTCTCAGAACTATTTTGGTTCTCAGCCAATGGTTCTTCCGATCACCTTGGTTCCCAAGCTGGCTGGTTTCACAAGTGTTCTGTATAAACATCCCCCTTCCCCCTTGCTACTGTTGGCAAGTCAAAGACAACTATTGCTGAAGAAAAATAGGTTTGTTTGGATCTTGACACTTTGTCTAAAAAATATTATATAATTGAAACCATTTTATCTGAGCTGAAAATGGATTTAGAAATGACTGGCTATAAGAATGATGTGCAAATTTTTTTACACTGGATATACAGAAGGAGCTGGCCGGTGTTTTGAATAATTAAAAGAATAATTCAAGCAATAAATGGAAAAACTGTTTTAAGTATTTCCAAAACATTCCATTGTTTGATACAAAATAAAACAGGCTAAGCCAGACATTATATTCTGTGATTACACAGGGCAGTACTGATCTAGAAGTTGCACATACATTCAGTATAAAACTGCCAGTAATTTTAGTATTTCCAATAGATTCAATTATCTGATACCGAACGTTTTATGCATACAAATATTAAAACTAAAACACAAAATCAGTCTATTTAAATGTAGGTTCAGATATCCCTTTGTAATGCCCTCTGATGGATTGGATCTTCCTGTTCATGTGTTTGTAATTTATCTTCCAAAGCAATGGCCTGATTGTGAAGAGATCTGCATTGTTTCTTAAATTTTAACAGAAACACTTTTAACAGTGATATTTTCAAGCAATGTGTAATTGCCTGTTTTTAGATCTATGGGTAAGTAGCAGATTGTGGTGGTTACAAATGTGTTCTTTCTGTATGCATGCAAGACCCAGGCCATCTGGAGCAAATCCCACTTTGCCCCCTGCAAAACAAGTCTACCACACCATTGCACAACATTGGCTACAGCCAGGCATCATCAGCAACAGACAGGAAAAGTAAAAATTTACACAACATTCATGCAGATTAGGTCTAGGCAGAAAAAAATATTTTCCATTACCATACAGGAATTATATTACTCCCTGCATTTGGGCTGTTGTCTTTATTGGTTGACTTTTCCCTTGCATCCATTATGTACATTATCTACTTCCTACAATGGATGAAAGAACATGCAGCTTATTTAATTGGCAAACTTATTGATACTGAGCTTCTTGTAGAAATAAAATGATTGGCACACCAAAAGATGTGCTTCCAAATCCAACCGTTCCTGGCATTCATAAGAAAGAAAAAGCACAAATAAAATACATTAAAGCTGCTGTTATTAATCATTTTTCCAAAGTATTCCCTTTTACTAGAACTGTCTCTGCATACCAGAATGCCTTGTTCTTATGAAAGAAGGGCAAAACCACTCTTGAATCATATAGTCAATCATTGTGCCTTAGAGCAGACATGTCAAACACAAGGCCCGCGGGCCACAAACGGCCCGCCACATGATTGAATCCGGCCCGCACAACTCTCCTGGAAATTACAAAGGTCCGGCCCCCACCACCTTGGTGCCGCCCGGCTGAGCACTTGCTCAGTAGGAGGCAAGTGCACGTGGGCTGGTGGAGCCTAGCACCATTTGCAGCTGTTAGTCTCCAGGTAGGTAGGAGGGAGTGAGGTAGGATAGGGGGGAAGGGAGCAACACCCAGCCGGTGAGGGGGAGAAGTGCCCAGGCAGGAAGACAGACTTGAGGCAGCCAGAGAAAGAGCCGCAGATGGCTCCTCTGCCGGGCTGGCTGGAAAAGCTGGAACGGATCTCCCATTTGGTCTGCACAGGGAAAGCAGGACCAACTGGAGGAGAAGCTCCAGCCGGAGGTAGAGTGTGATTTTTTACAGGCTGGGGTCTGGGTGTCTTTCCTTCTAAAGTTGAAGAGCAGTCTATCCCAACTTGAAAGGCAGGCGGGGAACGCAGTAGCCAGAGCAGCTCCTTAGCTCTAAGGATGCATTTGACTCGGGAAATGGTCAGGCTGGCTGGAAAACCTGGAGCGGATCTCCCATTTGGTCTGCGCAGGGAAAGCGGGACCAATTGGAGGAGAAGCTGCAGCCGGATATTTTACAGGCTGGGTCTGGGTGGTATAGTAGAGCTGAGCACTAAAAACTGTTTTTGCCACCCTGCCTGCCCCTCAGGGACACTACTGCCAAGTTTCTTTCAGCAGGAGTCATGCTGGGGCATACCCAGATGTTCCTTTGCGCCTCAACTGTTCCAGAGTAGGTGCCACCCTTGGCTCTGTGAACACCACAGCCCTGGGCCTTGGTGGCCTGGGAATGTCTCCAGATTTGTGTGGAGGAGAAAATGTGCTGTCAGTTTCAAAGTCTCCTTGTGCCCTTCAGTGCAAGCAGGCCTGGGGCTGCGGAGAGTTGGGAGGGTGAGGCAGAATGCTGGGCAGCCCTTTGGAGCCACAAGAGTGAGGCAGCAGCCACGCTCCTGCAATTTTGGGCAGTGCCCAGACTGGCTCCATCCCTCTGTCCTGGAGTTGCTCCCCCCCACATGTTCCCAGCCTGGATCACATGCCGCTGGCCTCCTTTTCCACGGGCCATCCCTGCCAGTGCCCCCATGAGCCCCATCCCCTTGCCCCTAGGTCCCCAAACCACATTATGCTCAGTCTGATTCTTGGTGGAAAATATGTTGAAATCAATGGAGGGATGTTTTGGGTCTCCCCCAAAGGACAGACTGACAGACCTTGAAAGAACTAACCAGCATTGCTTGCAAAAGCTAAATTTTGGATGGATATTTCAGGGATTTTGAACTCTATTTCTGGGCTTCATGGACATAGGAGAGTTGTTGGGAAAAAATGGAGCAAGTGGTTCCTTGTTTCCTATTTGGGAAAGCTTGATTTCTCCCCCCCTCCTTGCAATGAGAGACTGGAAGGCAGCTCTGAAAATATCAGAATCTGATCAGAAATGGAGGCTGAGTAGTCCTTGTGGCTGCTAGACCAGCTTCTGAGTGATGGTGGATTGCTGATTTTTTCCTCCATCCATGGATGAGTGGAAATGGGGATTCCCTTTCAAGAAGGGCCAGCCTCCCTCATGCAGGACTGGGAAGTGCTGCTCCCTGCCTCCTCTTGCTCTCCAGAGATCTGTCAAGGCAGAAGAAGGTTCTCTCTCTCCCTCCCCCCCCCCCTCTCTCTCAGCTTGGAGACTAGGAGGCTATCTACATCTGAGCTAACAAACTACCAATCATGCCTAGGCTTGGGAAGAAGGCCCTTTCCATCCTCTGCACATGCTTGGCTGCAGATGTTTGGGGAGGTGAAGAGCTTGTGTGGCAATGAGATTTCCCCACATGAAATTAGCTGGTGCAACTTGTTCTCTCCTGACCCAGGCATTTCGAGTAAGCTGTGCTGAGTGAGCAGCATTGAGCTGGCCATGCCCACCCGGCCACGCCCACTTGGTCACACCCACCTGGCCCACCAAGGGCAACCATAATGCTGATGTGGCCCTCAATGAAATTGAGTTTGACACCCCTGCCTTAGAGGAATGAAGAGAGTCCTGTAAAGGTAATTCATGGAAATGCTGAAGAGAAACCACAATTTTAAAGGCCAGCCAAAGAGTAATGAGGGACTTTTAATACTGTGAATGGATTGTCCCAATTTCTGCCAATCCAAGTAAGTCAGGCTGCTTTATTTCTGAAGTACTGCAACTACTCTTGATGGGTAACCCTGCTAGAATTCTACAGAGTGCTCAAAATAATATTAAGCATTTTAGGTTGGGAACACTTAAGACCATTGTGTGATTCCCATGGAGAACTCTTCATCTGGCCACAAGGAAAGAATACTGATGTTTCATAACTGGGATATTCAACAATGATGAGCTTGCATGTTCTTTCCTAGACTAAGATGCAACCTGTTATTTCATTACGAAGGTGCCAGACCTATAGCTACTGTTTCGGGGTGGCTTGAAGATTTTTTCCCCCCATTCTATTCTGGTTTTTTAAATAGTTACCTGTTGCACCAAAATTAGTCTTGGGTTGATGGTTTGGCAACAGCCACTGAAGCATATCCTTATGTAATGATGCCATGACATTTACAAATATTCCTTAGAATCATATTTGAAAAAAACCCATATCACACACACTTTTTAAAAAAAATTTTCTGAATTTCAAAAGAATAATAAAATAAAAAATAATAGAAAAGGGAGAAATTGGGAAGGGTAAAAAAGGGAGGAAATTTAAAAGGTGACAAAATAAAAAAAACATAAAACAAATTATAAAAAAGTACTCTCCAACTTTTTCCAATAGAGATACAAACATGTAATATAGCAACCTACTACTCTAAATTTAAGTAAGCATGTATCATATACACACTTGAACAGAAATTTTCAGGTTTGGAAGGCTTGATAAAATGTTATATCTGTAATTCATATAAATTATATCTAGGGAAGTGGAAAGCACCCCATATTATTTGCAAAGTGAGTTACAATAGTGTCTCTTGATCTCAGCAATTTCAAGATGTGTGGACTCCAACTCCAGAATTTCCCAGAAATATTTTGGGAGTTGATGTCCACACCACTTGAAGTTGCTAAAGTTGAGAAACATCATGTTAGAGAATCTCTCCTTGAAGCTTTAAAGTAGCTGCAGCCTTTCCAGAGAAACTATGCCACTTATAACTGCATATGTGTGTGTGCAAATGACAGTTCTGCTGGGACTGCAGAAAAGTAAAGTGCTTGTGCATACAGACTAATGCATGGACAATCAGAAACAACCATTGAAGGAGTTATAGAAACTCCCATGAGATGTGGCTGCTTTAATTTCTTGAAGGGACATGGCTGGCTTGTCTAATGAACTTTATTGTTCTCACTTTCTCCATACTAATAGTTTTGTGTGGAAGAAAAAAAAAATTCATGATTCTGCTCTCTTTCCCATTCCATGTTAACTCTTGCAAAGAATGTTTGTAACTTCATCTCTCTGTGTTCATTGATGGTTGTGTGTAATGTGAGGCCCATCTGATCCCTGTGTGTTTTCCTGGATTTATGTGCAACATAAAAAGTCTTTTTCAAGAAGAGTTTGATTCCTGGTAACTTCATGAACATGCTAATGGCATGTGGTGTACCAGTTAATAATATAGAAATGGGTTGCCATCCTGGAAAATTTTTATAACTTCCTAGCCTAGCCTACATCACTGTGGGATTCCCTGGTAATCCCACATCTTAAGTACTAACCAGGCCAGTCATAGTTTAGCTTCTCAGCTCAAACAAGGTCAGTCTAATCCTGCCCTCTACTGAAACAATATTTACATGAACAAACCCTTTAACTGATCTTCAAAAGAAAATATAGATATAAAATTGCAATTTATTTCTTTTTCTCATGTATTTTTTTTATTGAAAAGTTTTATAAAAGTTACAATATTATCCCATCCCCAACCCACCTCAAAACCCCCCTCCTCCTCCCCCACTTCCCAAAGCTGATTACAGGGTTACAAATATAAAATAATTTATTTTATTTATTTTATTTTAATCCCACTTATATCCCGCCCTTCTCCGAAGACTCAGGGCGGCTTACAATCTAAAGCACAAATCAATGTGCTTAGCAGTAGCCTTCATTCTATGTATATGCCTGCTTGTTAGGGCTTTCACACACACACCCCACCCCACAAACGGCATTATTACAAAGTCAGCTTATTGCCCCCAACAATCTGGGTCCTCATAATCATAATCTAACTAACATTAACCAACTATATAAATAACCAAATATATAATGCACTTTAACCCGTCTATAATATAATTACAAACAACCTAAAAATATCTAACTTATACTAATACAATAATAATACCGTATAATATATATATTATTATAACTAATAATAATAATAATAAAAAGACTTAACAATCTAGAGTTTACTCATAAGCTAAATGGAATTTTTTGGTCCCATATTTTTTCTGAATATAATCTATCCATCTTCTCCAAACCGAATTGTATCTTTCTTGTGAATGATCCTTCAAGTAATTATTATTATTATTATTATTATTATTATTATTATTATTATTATTATTACATTTATATCCCGCCCTTCTCCGAAGACTCAGGGCGGCTTACAAGCTTAGCAGTAGCCTTCATTCTATGTATATGCCTGCTTGTTAGTGCTTTCACACACACCCCAAGCGGCATTATTACAAAGTCAGCTTAATTGCCCCCAACAATCTGGGTCCTCATTTTACCTACCTCGGAAGGATGGAAGGCTGAGTCAACCTTGAGCCTGGTGGGATGCGAACCTGCACTAATTGCAGGCAGCTGGTGTTACTTAAGGAGGCATTAATCCACTGCTCCACCAAGGCAGTAAGCAGAAATCTTAGCCATTTCTGCTAAATTTGACACTTTAAGCATCCATTCCTCTATAGTAGGCAGGCAATCCTAATATTGCCCTACCAATAACCTCGCAGCTGTTATCAAATTCAACATCAAGTTAATTTCTTTAGTATCACCATCTGTAATAACAGCCAATAAAAATAATTGTGGGGTAAACTTTATCTTTCTTTTAAAAATCTTTTGAATGTTCCACCAAATTTTAATCCAAAAAGCTTTTATATTTCTACAAGTCCACCAAATATGAAAGTAGGTAGCATCCAAACTACCACATCTCCAACATTTGGGCTGTAAATTAGAATACATACAAGACAGCTTTTTAGGGTCCAAATGCCATCTATAAAACATTTTATAAAAATTTTCTCTTAAATTTTGGGCTTGAGTAAATTTTACATTTCTAACCCAAATTACCTCCCACACATCCAATGGAATCGGTTCTTGAATATTTTGAGCCCACTTTACCATACAATCTTTGACCAATTCCATTTCCGAGTCCAATTCTATTAAAACATTATAAATTCTCTTTATCTGCGCTCGAGTTTGATCTTTAATCTGTTTTACCAAATTTTCATCCATCAGCATCAAACCAACCTTCTGATCTAACTTCCACCTGGCTTGCAATTGAGTATACTGAAACCAAGATTGTACAATATTTTCTTGTTTTAACTCGACTAACGACCTTAATTGCCATTCACACCCATAGATATCTCCTCTATTGTGTGTCCAGGAATCCCCCAAATTGGTATTTTATAATTTAACTTATAATAATACTTTTTCCAAACACGCAGTAAAGCACTTCTTAAGATGTGAGATTTAAAAGTCTTATCAACTTTTTTGTCATAAATCAAATATGCATGCCACCCATATAATAAATCCCATCCCTCAAGATAAAGTATACTTTTATTAGTTAAATTAAGCCAATCACTAATCAATGTTAAAACCACTGCATCATAATATAATTTCAAATTAGGGACCTTAAGTCCTCCTCTTTCCCAAGCGTCTTGTAAAATCTTTTTTTTTTTATTGAAAAGTTTTTCAATACATTTTATCTTTAACATACCAACCCCCACCCCCTCCCTCCCTTCCCAACCCAATCCCACCCTCTCACCCTCCCCTTCCCCCTTCCCCCCTCCCCCCTCCCCGACTTCCCAGAGCTGAATACAAGGTATAAAAGTAAAAAAAACAGTCATAAACTACCATATGCTAATAACAATAAACTATTAAGTCTACCGCACTTTGGCTCTTATAAAATGACTACAAGCAATATAAATATCCAATAAATACTTATTCAAATGCTAAATGAAGCTTTTTAGTCCCATATTTATTCTGAATGTAATCAATCCATTTTTTCCACTCCGCATTATATCGTTGTTGCGAGTGGTCTTTCAAATACGCTGAAATCTTCGCCATTTCTGCCAGGTTAGAAACCTTTAAAGTCCATTCTTCTATAGTCGGCAGTTCTTCCTTCTTCCAGTATTGCCCTATTAAAAGTCTCGCTGCCGTAATCAAGTTCAGCATCAGCTTAATGTCCACAACAGTAGTGTCAGTAATAATGCCCAGTAGAAACAATTGCGGACAAAACTTTATCCTTTTCTTGAATATCTTCTGCATATTCCACCAGATTTTAATCCAAAATGCTTTAACCTTTTTACAAGTCCACCATATATGAAAATACGTTGCATCTTCGCCACCACATCTCCAACATTTAGGCTGATAATTCGGATACATACTTGCTAACTTTTTAGGATCTAAATGCCACCTATAAAACATTTTATAAAAGTTCTCTCTTAGATTTTGAGCTTGTGTAAATTTTACATTTCTCACCCAGATCTTTTCCCAAGTGTCCATTGTAATAACTTCCTGAATATTCTGTGCCCATTTTATCATACAGTCTTTAACAATTTCTGTTTCTGAATCAATTTCTATCAATGCAAGATATATCCGTTTGATATGTGCTGGGCCCTGATTTCTAATTTGCTTTACCAAATTTTCATCATCCATTAAAAAACCAGTTTTCTGATCTTCTTTCCACCTGGCTTGTAGTTGCCCATACTGAAACTAGGTTTGAACAATCTTTTTTCCTCGTAAAAAATTATATGGCTTCAAACACCATATATTCCTCTCCAAACTCAAGATTTCCTTATATGTAGTCACATCATGTTTGAATCCAACATTTATATTCTCTATTGCGTGTTTCGGTATTGCCCACAAAGGTATCTTGTAGTTTAACTTATGTCTATGCTTTTTCCAAACTTGCAACAAAGCATGTCTTAAAATATGCATCTTAAACACATTATCTACCTTCTTGTCATACAATAAGTATGCATGCCAACCAAATAGCAAATCATGACCTTCAAGATTTAATAATCTCCCTTGTGTTAAGTTAATCCAATCACTTATAGCTGATAATGCAGCAGCTTCATAGTATAATTTAAGATTGGGCATTTTTAGACCACCTCTTTCACGCGTGTCCTGCATAATTTTGAATTTAACCCGTGGCCTTTTCCCTGCCCAAACAAATTTATTAATACCCTTCTGCCATTCCTCCAAGTTTGAGTCCTTTTTAAGAATGGGTATCATTTGGAACAAAAATAGAAATTTTGGCAAAACATTCATTTTCACTGCTGCAATTCTTCCCAATAATGACAATTGTAATTTTTTCCAACTATCCAATTCTTTTTGCACTTTGTTCCATAACTTTTCATAGTTATTTTTGTATAATTTTACGTTTGAGGGTGTCAAATATACCCCCAAATATTTAACCCTTTCAACAATTTCAAATCCAGTTAACCTTTCTAAAGCTACCTTTTGTGATACTGTCATATTTTTAGATAACATTTTAGTTTTTTGTATATTAACCTTAAATCCAGAAACTTTCCCATATTGCAATATTAACTCCATCAATTCCATAACAGAATTTTCTGGCTGTGTCACCGTAATAACCAGATCGTCCGCAAACGCCCTCAATCTATAATCCTGATCTCTTATTTGAATTCCCTTAATTGTTTCCGAATTCCGTATTTTAATCAATAATATCTCCAATGTTAAAACAAATAATAAGGGTGATAGCGGGCACCCCTGCCTCGTACCCTTTTCAATATTACACATTTCAGTCAGACTATTATTCACAATTATTCAGGCTGTTTGCTTTTGATATAATGCCCTGATTGGTTGTAAAAATTCATCCCCAAAATTCATTTTATCTAATACTTTCATCAAAAATTTCCAATCCAATTGATCAAAAGCTTTTTCAGCATCCAAAAAGATCAATGCTGCAGGGATCTGGTTATTCCTTTCCAAAAATTCCAGCAAATCAATTATATGCCTCACATTATTTTTCATTTGTCTACCACTTATAAACCCAGTTTGATCACCATGAATTACCTGTTGCAATACCCTCATCAGTCTATTAGCTAAAACCTTAGCAAATATCTTGTAGTCCGTGTTCAAAAGTGATATTGGCCTATAATTTCTTGCTTGAGTAACATCCTGATCTTCTTTCGGAATCAAAGAAATAAAAGCAGTTTTCCAAGACGGAGGCACTCCTCCCCCCTTTTGAATTGTCTGAAACAGCTCCTTTAGTGGCTTTATCATCTCAAACTGTAAATTTTTATAATACACAGCAGTCAAACCATCCGTACCTGGCGCTTTACCCACTTTTAACTGTTTGATTGCCAAGAATATTTCTTCCTCAGTTATCAGTTGATTCATCTCTTCTTTTTATTCTTGCGTAAGAACCGGGATGCTAACGTCTCTCAAATATACATCAATGTCTGTTTCATTAATCTTATCTCTAGCATATAATTTAGAATAAAAATCAACAAAAGTTTCCTTAATAAGATTCTGCTGATATACAACCTTACCCTTATATTCTATTTTATCTATATTAGAAGCCCTTTGCTTCTTCCTTAGCATATAGGCTAGCCATCTACCTGGTTTATTGGCATTGCAAAAAGTATTGTGCCTAGCAAACCGTAAATTAGTTGCCACTTGATCAGCCATTAACTTGTCAAATTGTCCTCTTAATAACTTAATAACCTCTTTAATCTTCACATCCGACGGGTTCAAAATTAAAGCCTTTTCTTTTTCCTTAATATCTTTCTCTAATTCCTTCCTCCTAAATTCCAAATTACGTCTGTATTTATTGTTCAGATATATCAACACACCTCTCATATACGCCTTACTAGCATCCCATACCATTTCCATAGAAGTACCCTTATGCATATTAGTTTCAAAAAAAAACCTTCATCTGTTTTTTACATTCTTCCACATTTTCCTGATTTCTAAACAGATTCTCATTTAAACGCCAGGAACGCCTATCTCTAATGTCTTTTCCAATCTCTAACCAAACTGGATTATGATCAGACATAGTTCTTGAACAAATCTTTATCTTCTTGGTCCTAGAAAAGAGATCATTAGTCACTAATATAAAATCAATCCTAGAAAAAGATTGATGTCTATCAGAAAAAAAAGTATAGTCCTTCTCTTGTAAATTTCTCTCCCTCCAAACATCTCGCAGTTCCAAATCATCCATCATCTCAAAAAAAAGACTTAGGCAGTTTAGCATGACTTGGGGTATTTCTAAAAAATCCACTCTTATCCATTTGTACATTCAAAACACCATTCCAGTCTCCCATAAAAATAAAAGATTTATAATCCAGTTGAGTAATCTTGCTGTGTAATAAACAATAAAAGTCAGCTTGTTGTTGATTAGGAGCATATAATCCAACCAAAAGCGTTTTTTTGCCTTCTATTAACAAGTCTACTATAACATATCTTCCTTGTTGATCTGCTTCAATTAATTCCGCTGTAATTGTGTTCTTGACATAAATAACCACTCCATTTTTCTTATTTGTTGCAGAAGCAATAAATTGTGTGCCTAATCTTGAATTTAATAAGTACTTTTGGTCCATAACTCTAATATGTGTTTCTTGTAAGCAAATAACGTCAGTCTTAAATTGTTTTAAATATTGAAAGATTTTCTTTCTCTTCTGTGGTGAGTTTAATCCATTGACATTCCAAGTTAAATACTTAGTCGCCATCTTTAGCGACCCGAAGCTTTTGGAGCCCGTCTTCCAGGATCCCCTTCACATTTTTAGGCCGCGCCCCTCCCACAGCTTTGCTATAGGTACGCTTTGGAGGTTCCACAACATTCTGCTGATCTTTTTCTTGCACACGTCTCATTCGTCTTAAAGCAGCACGCGTAATTCTCTGGTCTCTTGCTTCTTCTGATACTGCTGAAATTTGATCCACTCCTGTTGTTTTCTCATCTGTCTGTGTTATTCCTTCAGTACCTTGAAGCTTTTCCTCTCCATTCTTCTTTGTTGATTCCAAAAGTGGTATGGGGATTGCTTTTAAGACATTACTGTAAAAATCACGTGCCTGCATCACTGTAACAAGACGGTGTCTCACACCTTCATACATTACCACCATACCCACTGGGATCTCCTATCTAAACTTGATATCACGTTGCTTAAGCTCCTGTGCCAGAAATGCAAATTCCTTTCTTCTCCTTAAAATTCTTGGAGGGATCTCTTTTAAAACCAGAACTTTTTGCTCTGCAATTACAAGCTTAGTATTGTAAGAAACTTGAATAATTTCATTTCTGGTTGTTCTCTTTGTAAAATAAACAACCACATCTCTAGGTAGTTTCCTTTGTCTTGCAATCCAGGAATTGACATGGAAGATTTTGTCTATATCTTCAGCAATTCCTTCAGCTGGCCGTCCCAACACCTCTTCCAAAGACTCAGAAACTATTTTTTTCAAATCTTCCTTAGGATTCTCTCTCAAGCCTCTAATTCTTACAGCAAACTCCATTTCATGATACTACACCAATGTCAAATCATTGTCAATTTTATCCATCACATTCTCAGTCTCTAATATCTTTGCCTCTAATTTACTATTATTTTGGATGAGATCTTCCACTCTTTCATCCAAGCTTTCAATACATGTCACCAAGCCTTGAAAAGCAAGTAAAATGTCCGCCTTTATTCCTGTAAACCTCTCCTCCAACTTTTCATCCAGCTTTTCATCTATTATCTCAGCAATTTGCTGTGAATGCTTCTCCAAAGCATTTTGCAAAACTTTAACTGTTAAAACAGGTGAAGGTGCAGGTGCAGGGGGCATTAAGGCTTGCAATGAAGACTGCTGCAGGGGGGAAGCCCCCGCACTTCTAATAAGCTTTGAAGATTTAGCCGCCATTTTTCCCCCACTGTTACTTACTACGCACTTTCACTTTCAGAGTCTTCAATGTGGATTGAGCCAAAGATCAAAAATCCACTTTCACCTTATTCTCCTGCATCGCTCTGCCTGCTTTCTTGTCTTCCAAAGTCCTTTCCTGTAGGCAGGGATGGTTGCATTCGCCTTGTTCTGCTCCTAAAAGCAGGGAGCAGAAACGCTGCGCAGCCCGGAGGAATCCAGGCTTCAGGGGGGCTCAATCCTTCAGCCACCAGAACTTTAAGCTCTGGCGGCCCCGGAGAGCTCTAACCCTACCTGGATACTCACCCCCTCCTCTTCTCCCGAGGAGGGGGCTTCTGAACCGCCGAAACAGCTGATCGGCGCTGCTTTCGGCGGTTCTACAAAGCCGCGGAGCGGACAGCCCGAAAACAGCTGTCTTCGGCGGCACCTTGCCACCCGGAAGTCCACGTCTTGTAAAATCTTAAGTTTAACTCTCGGTTTTTCCCCCGCCCAAATAAATTTATTAATACCCTTCTGCCACTCATCCAAGTTAGCATCTTTTTTCAAAATAGGTATCATTTGAAACAGAAAAAGAAACTTTGGTAAAACATTCATTTTAACAGCTGCAATTTTTCCCAACAAAGATAATTGTAGTTTTTTCCAATTATTTAAATCCTTTTGTACTTTTAACCATAACGTCTCATAATTATTCTTATATAATTTCGCATTAGAAGCTGTAATATATACCCCCAAATATTTAACCTTTTCACCATTTCATAACCTGTCAATTTTACTAACATATCCTTCTCATTTATAGTCATATTTTTAGATAATATTTTAGTCTTATTATTATTCACCTTAAAGCCTGAAACTTTCCCATATTGTTTTATAATTTCCATCAAATCTATAACCGATTGAATCGGTTGAGACAATGTAACAACCAAGTCATTTGCAAACACTCTTAATCTATAATCATTGTTTTATTTTTATTCCCTGAATTTTAATTGATTCCCAAATTTTAATCAATAAAATCTCCAATGTTAAAACAAACAATAATGGTGACAAAGGACACCCTTGTCTTGTACCTTTTTCAATTTTAAAAGCATCTGTTAATCCCCCATTAATTATAATTTGCGCTGATTGTTGTTGATATATAGCCTTAATAGATTGGAAAAATTCATCCCCAAAGTTCATCTTTTCCACAACTTTCAATAAAAATTGCCAATTCAATTCATCAAAGGCTTTTTCAGCATCCAAGAATATCAATGCCACAGGAACTTGGTTATTCTTATCCAAATACTCAATTAAGTTAACTAATTGTCTTACATTATATTTCATATATCTTCTAGTTATAAATCCAGACTGATCTGTATGAACCATCTGTTTCAAAACTAACATTAATCTATTTGCCAATATTTTTGCAAAAATCTTATAATCTGTATTTAAAAGCGATATAGGTCTATAATTCTTAGGCTGAGTAAGATCTTGATCCTCCTTTGGGATCAACGATATAAAAGTCCTTCTCCAAGATGGAGGCACCTCTCCTCCAACCTGGATATTATTAAATAGTTCCTTTAGAGGTTCTATCATCTCTGTAAGTAAAGTTTTATATCCGTTCATATTATCACAAAAAAAACTTACATAGACATATGGTCATCATAATCACCTTGCTATGTCTTTAGGAATATCATGGCAAATGAAATTTTATATATAAAAAGAAAGCCATGATTAAATCAATAATCCTTGAATAATGTTTCTCAATGATTTGTTTGCTTCATGTACATGAGAAAAAATTTTCATTATTAATCAACAAGAATAGTCTTAAAGAACAGAAAAGTCATTCATTGATAAATGTGTCCACTATGCAAAGGTATGATGCAGAACAAGTAAACCTGTTAGGCTTTAAGGTACCAAAAGATTCTTTTTTGGTTTCTGTATGAAATAACAGAACTACTTTGCTGAGTGTTAATCATTATTTCATTACTACAAGAATACTTACTTCAGTGTACCCCTACATCTGTGGAGTATCAAAATAAGAACATATAGTGCATCAAATGTAAATTGCCATAGTCAATTTATTATATTGGTTATTGTTCTGGTTAGTTGCATAGTCGTGTCTGACCCATCGTGACCCCATGGACAACATTCTTCCAGGCCTTCCTGTCCTCTACCATCTTCTGGAGTCCACTTAGGCTCACGCCTACTGCTTCAGTGACTCCATCCAGCCACCTCATTCTCTGTCATCCCGTTCTTCTCTTGCCCTCAACCTTTCCCAGCATTAGGCTCTTCTCATGTGAGTCCTTCCTTCTCATAAGGTGGCCACTTTCTGCCATTAGAGTGGTATCATTTGCATATCTTAGGTTCTTGATATTTCTCCTGGCAATCTTAATTCCAACTTTTGATTCATCTAGCCCTGCCTTTCTATGATGTGCTCTGCATACAATATAAGTTAAACAGGCAGGGTGACAGTATAAAGCCTTGCCAGATTCCTTTCCCAATTTTGAACCAATCAGTGGTTCCGTGTCCAGTTCTCACTGTTGCTTCTTGACCCGCATATAGGTTTCTCAAGAGACAAATAAGATGGTCTGGTACTCCCATCTCTTTAAGAACTTGCCACAGTTTGTTGTGATCCACACAATCAAAGGCTTTAGCATAGTCAATGAAGCAGAAGTAGATTGTTTTCTGGAACTCCTTAGCTTTCTCCATGATCTAATATAAATTGGCAATTTGATCTCTAATTCCTCTGCCTCTTTGAAATCCTGCCTGTACTTCTGGTAGTTCTTTGTTGTTGCTCAGCTTTCCTAAGGCCCATTTCACTTCACATTCTTGGATGTCTGGCTCGAGGTCAGTGACCACCTCATTGTGGTTATCTGGGATGTATAGTTCTTCTGTATAATTTTGCCACCTCTTCTTAATCTCTTCTGCCTCTGTTAGGTCCCTACCATTTTGGTCCTTTATCATGCCCATTTTTGCATGAAACATTCCCTTCATCTCTCCAATTTTCTTGAAGAGATCTCTAGTCCTCCCTATTGTTTTTTTCTATTTCTTTGCACTGTTCATTTAAGAAGGCATTCTTATCTCTTCTAGCTATTCTCTGGAATTCTGCATTCAATTGGGTGGATCTTTCTTTTTCTCCCTTGCCTTTCGCTTCCCTCCTTTCCTCAGCTATTTGCAAAGCTTCCTCAGACAGCCATTTTGCTTTCTTGCTTTTCTTTTTCTTTGGGATGGTTTTAGTTGCTACTTCTTGTACAATGTTGCAAACCTCCGTCCATAGTTCTTCAGGCACTCTGTCTATCAGATATAATTCCTTAAATCTATTTGTCACCTCTACTGTATATTCATCAGGGATATGATTTAGTTCATACCTGAATGGCCTAGTGCTTTTCTCTACTTTCTTCAGTTAAAGCCTAAATTTTGCAATGAGAAGCTCATGGTTTGAGCCACAGTCAGCTCATTTTTTGGTGTTAGTTTTATAAGGTGCTGGAGGGCTTCATAGAACCGGTCAATTTCATCCTCTTCAGAACCAGTGACTGGGCATAGACTTGGACTACTGTGATATTGAATGGTTTGCCTTGGATTCGAACTGAGATTATTCTTTCATTTTAGGGATTGTATCCCAGTATTGCTTTTCCTACTCTTTTATTGACTATGAAGGCTACTCCATTTCTTCTGAGGGATTCTTGCCCACAGTAGTATACCTGATGGTCCTCTGAATTAAATTCACCCATTCCTGTCCATTGTAGTTCGCTTATTCCTAAGTTGTCGATATTCAGTCTTGTCATCTCTTGTTTGACCACATCTAGCTTTCCTTGATTCATGGATCTTACATTCCAGGTTCCTATGGAGAAAAAAATCTTTCCTTTCACCATCAGATACATCCACAGCTGTGCATCCTTTCGGCTTTGGCCCAGTCGCTTCATACTTTCTGGCGCTACTAGTACTAGCCCTCTGTTCTTCCCTACTAGCATATTGGATACCTTCCGACCTGAGGGCTCATCTTCCAGCATCATATCTTTTTACCTTTTGGTACTGTCCATGGGGTTTTCATGGCAAAGATACTGGAGTAGGTTGCCATTTCCTTCTCCAGTGGATCACATTTTGTCAGAAGTCTCTGCTATGACCTCTGCATCTTGGGTGGCCCTGCATGGCACAGCTCATAGCTTCATTGAATTATGCAAGCCCCTTCACCACAACAAGGCAGTAATGCATGAAGGGGAATTTATTATATAAATTATATGAAATGTTGAAGCAGCTTTCATTTTCTTCTGAATTTTTCTTTATTTGGTGCATAATTTCTGGATATTTCTAGATATAGTAATGTTTTTGTCTGGGAAAAAATTAATAAGACATTGTGATCAGTCTATCGATCTGATGTTTGCTATGCCAGTTATATTCATATATTAATGGAACAAAACCAGAGGAACAAGCTGTTAAGAAATATGCCACAGACTAGCACTAGGTAGTGTAGCCATCAGGACCCTGGAAAATATATTAAGATGCCATGATTTATCTATAGCAACCAATTTCAGACAGGTACAAGCCATGGCATTCACTATGGCCTGAAGCAAAAGATGAACTCTCAAGAAGCAAGATGAGAAGGGTGTTTTGCTGTGATTTGTTTTTGTCAGGACCCACCCCAAACCACGTCTTAGGAAGACAAAATTCTTGGAGTCAAATCTATTCCAAAAAGAATCTTTACTATGACATGCTTGGTTGTAGGAATACGAGATAGGACTTAATATTTTTCTGTGAAGTAAACCCTTATAAAGAGTTCCCGGTTTATCCCCCCTAACCCCATTTGGTCAGTCCCCCATCCTTTATCTCGTATCATCCCTCTCGTGGGAAAAAGGAACTTAGGACCTTTCATGTTTATTGCTCTCTTCCGTGACACAAGCCAGATGCTAGCCCCCCCTTTTGTTTCCCCAGTTCAAAAGGCTTCTCCTTTCCTTTGAAATGCCTAATACTGGTTCAATACACATCCATTCTCTTCTCTTTGGGAGATGGCAGAATCCATGGAATAATGTTTGAAACATTCCATTTATGAATATGATATAAATGGATTCTGACAGTTCTCCAAGCTTGTTTAAATAGAATTCCTGAATGTTTTGTTATCAAACTAGGTAACATCATTAGCAGGATTTTCTTGTCCTATTCTCCTTACCTCAAAAGGATCTTTTGTGCCAGTGTAATCAGTTATTTGAGCTATATTTGAATTTGATAGGAAGTGTATTAACATTTTTGAGTTTTAATGTTGGAGAACCTGAATCCTGAGAATATAACGGATATCCAAAAAAACAAACAAACTGGTAGATCATTGAACAAATCTGTTAAATATTCAGTTCTTGAGGCATTAAGCGAGATGAAATGTTGAAACAGTAACAAGTTTATTGTAACTCAGAACAGAAGAGAAGCAAACTAATAGCTGCTGTGCAGCTATTTATACGGTTAGCTTCTAGGCAGCGACTAATAGATTTAAAGTACCAGTTTTCCGCCCCAAACCTAGTTATCAGCCTGGAGACAACAATTCTAGCTCAGCAACAGCAACTGTTACATAACACACAGAAAGTAGGTCAGCTATTAAGCAAGCAGTCAGACATTAAGCAAGTGAATTAAAACAGATAAGGCCAATACATTATAAAATCAATGAGGGAAACTTTTCAGTCAAAGTAGAAATGACCAGGCTGACCCTTTCATAATGGCTACTACATGGTAAGAGTTTCTTTTTTTCTCTTACTGACAATCTGCTGATTGCACTGCTAAAGCTGGTTCTTTGGCAGTGCTGCTCCCAGGGCATTTTGAATGGGAGCACTTAGGAATGACCCAAGCCAACTTTTGGACTGAACGTGGACCCAGTGGGCAAAGAGGGGATCTTGAAGATTCCAAGTGATTGAAAAGTCATTGGGCATATCGCATCTTCCTGTCATTTTCCACGTGCAGCAGAATTTTAACTTTCACTTTTCAACTTCATTGTTTTATTTTGCTTATTATGTCAAAGGTTGATTAATGGTTGGGTGCTGATTTATTTCAACTCCTTGGTGGATTCTAATTGCTTTCTCTCTCTCTTTTTCTTTTGATATATGTTGCTCTGGATAACCTTTGTCTCTTCTGTATGGAAGGCAAGGTAACATTGGGTGGGGGTGCGTGTGAAGAGTTTTCAGACTTTCAGCACTGCATTCTGTATTTTTTGAATTTGTAAAACATCTGGAGTTTATTTCCATCAAACTTTTCTTGTAATCTTGGATTGAAATATAGAGGCAAATATACTTTTTTTGTTCTTTGTTCCCTGGCTAAATTTCACAGATTAAGATGGCTGAACAGTCTCTGAAGGATAAGGAAGGAGAGTGGGGAGATGTGCAGGTCATAGATGGATTTCTCTCTCAAAAGCTTTGATCAAATTTTAATGATTCTTAACATCAAAATCTGAAGCTTTATCTTTGGATGTGGATGAAGACACACAAAAGGACTTGGATCCAGTACTAAATCAAAGAGAACCAGCAAAGTGGATTTCATCTGCTGTTCCAATTTTACCTGCTGTTCTAAAGTTTAAGTCTGCATACTCTTTCAACCTTACAGCCTTGACTGTAAAGAAAAGAGATAGATTCCAGACCTCTACAAAATGTGACAGTTAATTGGTAATTACTTTTGCTTGCACTTTGATCAGAAGATAGACCTACTTTGGAGACTGAATTTACTATACTTAATTAAATGACAATTGACTAGAAATTATATTAAGAAACAAAGATGGATATTTGACCCATGATGATTTGTTTATAACTTTTGGGATGATTTGGGATAGATAAGATGCCATAGTAAATTTTCTATGAGTGGATTACAATAACAGTTTGTTAAGAGAGACCTTTGAAACTTTAATTTTGCTTTATTTCACTAATATTGGTTTTCCTGTTAACTATTTGGTCATTAAAATAAATATAGAAAATAGGTCAACAAGTTGCAAATAGATTTAGTTGTTTAAAATTTTTTGGAGAGCTTGTTTCGCAAGGGATGGGAAGTAACGTAGTAATATATTAATCAGCATTAAACTAGAGGAGATAATATCTGTATAATGCCCTTTTTGATGTCTTTTTTAATGCTTTGATTGTTCTGGGTTTTGTGGAGGGGTTTTTTGGGGCTTTTCTTTTAGTTTTGTATTTTAACTTTGCCTGGAATAAAATAAAAACATGTAAAAAAGAAATGACTGGGCTGAAATTTTCCCGCTTTGTACACATTATGTGAAGACCCAGCTCTCTGGAAAAGGCTGTAGTGTTGGGAAAAGTGTGTTGAATGAAAAGTCTTCATCAGGGTCCAGTCCAAGCCGGGAATAAACAAAATGGAGACTGCTTTAGAAGAAGGTTGTAGTTTATTGAAGAGCAGAGCCAGACAGAAATGCGGCTGTGTATTTGAGGTTGATTCCTGTTCCTGTGGCATGAACTTTGACCTGAGGTTTTGAGCATGTCTTTTTGGTATTCTGATGGTGGTGGATTAATCCTATTATGTCCTAAAGGTCATGTTTGGGTGTATTTTAGGGCTTTTTCTAATCTCATCAGCTCCAAGCTTCCTGCTTCCATTCCATTCCAACCTATTTTGGAATTTAACTAGGATGGACAAGCTATCTACATGTTTAAATCTATTAATCACTAAGGCTGCCAGTACATTCAGCGGAGAAATCCTGCACTTTTATCTCCTCTAAAAAAAAATATTTTGCATATTTCTAGAAAACAAGTCTTTTATTTTCAAATTTGGCAATTTTAAGATATTTGTTCAACTCCCAAAAACATACTGACTGGATATTGAAGTCCAAGTCCACACATCTTAAAATTGCCAAGTTTAGAAAACCCTGGGTTATCCTCAGCACTTTTTTTTTCTTGTTCTGCAGTTTGGCTCTCTTTCTGTTTTGACTGTGAAACTCAAGTATTTCCATGATTTGTTTTTTTCTCCATATTGAGACAACAGTACAGCCTCTTAACAGAAGATAGATTATTTCCTATCCCCCTATTCTTTTCTAAATTAATTTTCACTTTATTTTTTTCAATAAGAATCCATCTCAAGAATATCTTCTTATCAAAATTTTACCTCTGATTCAATGTGTCTCTCTCCTACACATTTTTTCCACTCTAAAGTTATTGGCTATCTAATACAATATGCCTGAAAATACCAAATAAATTACAAACTGTAATCTTTCTGGTATCTTTCCTGTTTATGAATTATTTATTTAAACATTCATGTACAGCTCTAATTTAATAGGTTTGAAAATTATGACAATTATAACACTTCTTCACATAAAGTGAAATAGTAACACATTTAAAATGAAACATCAACATAGAACAGGGGTTCCAACAAGGAGATGCAAAAACTTGGGTTTTCAAAAGTATAGTGTATATGCATAATTCGTTGCCATTATTTCAAACTTTTGTTGTTGTTTTTATAATATTTTATTAGTTTTTCAATATTTACAATAATATCTTAAGAAAGCAACGTGGTGTCCGAGTTACAATAGTTCCATTTTCAGACAGATACATATTATTACAAATCTCCACATTATAGCCAATACTTCCTCTCTCTTTTTTCTTCGATATATATTATTTCTTATCTAAGTTAACATATTTTATTGCTATCCATCAATCACTTAATAGTTTATTTTATTTTATTTTTGAATGTATATCCATTAATCTTTTAATATATTTCAAATTTTAACATTCCATCTTTAAAACATCAAACACCTTATCTATTTTTCTAGCTTTAATTTTGTATTAATATTAAAATTAAAATGTTTAAGTTTTTGATTTCATATTACTAAATAACCTCTTTTTCCTTTATACAATTCTCTTCCATACTTAATGCTGTAATCCAGTTCTCATTTATCTCATTTCCATATCTATATCAATTTTACTATATTTAAAATAGTAATCATTAAAATACAAATCGCAAGGAGAAAAAAAAAAGAAAGAAAGAAGAAAGAAGGAGGAAAAAGAAAAGAGGACGACAATAAAATATTCTTGTTTCTCATTTATAGTTTCCACATATTAAACCTTAACCAAAATTTGTTCCATTTTAATATTCAATGCATCCTTCATATCTCTGCATCCAAATATACTAGCTACATTCTATCATTCTTAACATATATACATCTTAACCCATATCATTTTAAAAAACTCAGTATTTCAATGTTAATATTCATTTATTTGTATTTTGTTTTTTATATTTATTATTATTTTTTTAAGTAATCAATATTTTTATCTACTCATCAAATCATTCTTGTAATCCCAGTACTATCCTGTCTATTTTAATATTATCTATTTCAGGCCTCTTAAAAATGTTCACATTTCTTCAATCTTATTCTTGCTTTCTTCCTTTGCCATGTCATTTTACGCTTCTTTGCCTCCAGGTCATCAAAGCATTCTTGTATTACTGTATCATGTTGAGGTAGACCTCCAATCTTCACCTTTGAAGAGTTACAGAATCTGCCAATAGCACCAAATCTTATTATTTTCACCTCTTGATACAATTGTCCTGGTCCAAGTAAACATCCTTCCATATTTTCTTCATTACCATCTTCAGAAACCTGTATTTGTTGACTATTTAATTCTTCTGCCAATGTATTTAATTGTTCAATTTCTTCTATGTAGTCCTGTCCCAATAAAATATTAGTTGTAATCACAGTCTGAGTTTGGGTTAGTTTTATTGAGATACTTTCTAACTCTTTTCCAAAGGCTCTTATTTCATCACCAGCTGTAGAAAGAAGCTGATAAGTTTGGTAGGATATTTCCCACAGAGCATGAATTTGTTTTTGAAAATCTTCCATTGTAGACTCTCATATCTGATGTTCAAGGTTATTCTTTATCTTGGGTTTTGGTTTTTGTTTTTTTTCTTTAAAGAGAAAATCAGAATTGCAATTTCAAATTTAGCCACTGGGTGTCCTCCAAGTACTTTAAGAATCTTTTTCTTTTGTTATTTGTTCCTTAAATGTTTTGTTTCCAAAAAAACACCCCTGAATTTGTTTGCCGCCTTCTGAGGGGAAGGTTAAATTCCCCCTCCCTCTTCACAGGGGGGAAAGTACTTAGCAGCTTAATTAAGTGAAAAAAGGATGATTGAGGTACAAGAGAGGAATCTTACCCTCATCTCTTCCACACTGCTTAATGTTGCCTGATGTTAGCTTTGACTTTGGCTGTCTGCAGTTTAGGAGCTGGCCATATTCCTATGGTCAGTCTTTTATCTGCAGGTACAAAGGGAATGCAGGCACTAACGAGGCGGTTGCTGCCCCCCCACATTTCTGCAAAAGCCCCTTCTGTCTGGACACCCCTCCAGGGTGACTCTTCGGTCCCTCTAGGCCCCCCCCCCAGCGATGCAAATCTGGACGTGGAAGACGGGAGCCGTCCTCCAGACATCCATTTTACAGCTGTAGGCAAACCAGAAGACTTATTTCAAACTTTTGTAAGGTGTGCGAGAATATATCAGAAGCATTGTAGGGGTGTGGGGTATAGAAAAGGTTGGGAACCAGTGACATAGAATATAGAACTGACCAAGTTATTTCGAAACCAAATATACCTGGGAAAATAAACACTCTTTAATTTGAAACTGCTAAGAGCATATTTTTCTTGAATAGATATTTAAAATGTTTTTTTAAAAAATAAATAAATAAAGGCTCCCAACACTTAGCTTTAATTGCTTTCTTTATGGAACTAGTTTAAAACTTTTCTGAATCTCTCAGCCCTTATGGAGACTTTTGCTTCATATTACAATTCTGCTGTAAATTATTTACATCTATTTCTGGCATGGTCAAAAATGCACAGAGAAAGATAGCAAAAAGACCATCTTTTTGAAGCCCTGCTATTTGCTAAAACTTTAACAAGAATTAATATGCTATGATTACATATGCTTTATGCATTGACTACAGCAATTTGCTTAAAGTATATTTTAAAGAGATAACACAGATTGTATTCTGGGCTTTTCAAAACACAGTTTTTTAGTGGCTTTGAAACAACTTTTTTCCTGAAGTAAAACTATTATCTGGACTTACCATCTGTAGTTCTGTTCCATCCGGCTCTAACTAGTAATACTACATAGATCTCTAAAACCAAACCTGGGTCAGAACACCTGTATGTTTTGACAAAACAGCAGAAAAAGCACTACAGGAAATTTTGTGTGCTACTTCTCACATTTCTGTTCCATGCAATTATTGATCATTGGACTGGAGACAATATGCACAAAAACATTAAGTGACTATATAAATGTATGGCCTGAATGACATTTTAAAAAGTACAAGAAAACTTTTTCATCTTTATCCAGAAACAAAAGGATGGTGCAGGGAAGCAAACAATAACTAAGGTTTAAGATATAACATGACACAGAAGCTGTGTTTTCAGATTTTTTATAACAAAAAAGAGAAAGTCTTAGTCTATATTGGTTATGATAAAAGTCTATCTGTTGTTGTTGTTGTTTTATATTATCATTAAAAATATGCAGCATATGTTCATATATGAATAATTTTTCATTCATGTTTGTAAAGATGATTGGTCTTTCTTTTTTAATAACAAATTCCTTTCATCACCATTTCAGCCACCAGAAATAAAACCAGTCTCCATTTCCACTGAATAAAAGTTATGTGAATGGCCTCACGAGACTGATGGTTCGTTAAGGTGCTTCCAAGTAAAAGGCACCACGCAGGGATGCAATCAGATGAAGCTTTATTTAACGATAAAGTAAATAGAAAGAGTTCCCTGGCATGGAGGCATCCATGCCTGGATTGAGCTCATGGATCATCCCAAAAGAGAGCAACAAGAGAGAGCAAGCAAGCAGAGAGAGAGCAGCCCCTGAGCAGAGGTTTTTATGGGAGTCCTCAGCCCCTCCCTTACCAATTAACTCTCTCCAATGGGGCTGCAGGGGCCGGAGACCCCTGACCCACCAGTGGGAGCAAAGATGCCATAGGTGGGAGCCCAGTGGGAGCAAAGATGCCATAGGTTGGAGCAAAGATGCCACCAGTGGGAGCAAAGACACCAAAGGTGTCATAGACATGCATATACACGTTCAGAAGACCAAACACAAATGCTTACACAGAAGGTTGTGCCGGTCAATGGGAACAGGTTTGGTGAACAGGTCAGCTATCTGGTCAGTTGTATTACAATGCTCAACATGTATAAACCCCATTTTGGCAAGCTGCCTGACATTTTTATAGCATATGACTATGTGGCGGGACCTAGAGCCCACTGCATATGCCCCCGAGATTGCAATTGCAGCCGTATTATCCTCTTGAATTTGGATGGGCAGAGGAGGAGGTACCCAGATGCTCGTTATCAGAGCATTGAACCAAATCAAATCATTGGCCGTGTCCAACAGGCTGGCATATTCCGCCTCGGCCGTGGAGCAAGAAACAAATTTTTGCTGCCTAACATGCCAATGGATAGGACAGCCATTTAGCAATATGAGAAAACCAGAGGTGCTCCATCTACTCTTAGTGTCACCAGCCCAGTCTGCGTCCAAGTAAGCGGAGAGCTGGGCCGTCTTCCCCTTCTCTGGCTCCAGCACAAGGAGAGCATCGGTCGTGCCCCTGAGGTACCTAAGTACCTAACAGCAGTCCAGTGGAATTCCTTTGGGTGTTCCACATGCCTGGACAGTAGATTCACAGCTAAAGCTATGTCAGGCCTGCTCCAATTGCTGATATATAGCAAGGAGCCAATCACAGATCTGTAAAGCTTATTATCTGTGAATTCAGGACCGTCCTTGTGAGTGTGACTGTAATAGTCACTTTGTATCGGGCTACGCATTGGGTTAGATTCTGCCATTTTGCATTTGGCCAATAACTCCTCAATCTTTTCTTTCTAAGATAGGGCGAACCCTTCCTTAGTGGCCAAGATGTGCACACCCAAGTACCTGTCAACCCGCCCCAAAGACTTCAGGGTAAACTTTTCCCCCAGGGCCTTGGCAAATTTATCACACCCTTCCTTGTCAGGCCCTATATATAGGAGGTCGTCCACATAAACTAACACCCGTTCTGTGGTACCCTTGGAGTTGCATGTGAAAACACATTCATCTGCATGGGATGCACTGAAACCAACTTGTTCTAAACTTTTTCTAAGGCAGTCGTACCATAGTTTCCCTGACTGCTTGAGGCCATATAACCCTTTTCGGAGCAGCCATGTGTTTCCCCCTTCCTGCTGGTAGCCAGGAGGGGCCCTCACGCAGATCTGCCGGTCCAAGTTGGCGTGGAGGTAAGCAGTCTGGATGTCGAATTTGAAGACTTCCTCCCCCAGAGTGGCTGCAGTTACGAGGGCGGCCTTGACGCTCTCTGCCTGGACGGTTGGAGAGTAGGTCTCCCCATAGTCCTCCATGTAGCGCTGGACGAACCCCTGAGCTACCAAACAGGCCTTATACAGGTAGAGGCCGTTGGCAAGTGGTTGTGCCAATGATTTTCCTCTCCTTTGGTGGTTGCTGGGGGGTGAAGACCTTGAGCTTTTTCAGGCTTGCCATCTTCTGCTCCATCGCGAGCTGCCATTTCTCCTGTTCTTCGATGGGCAGCTCCTGGATGTCAGAGAAGGATTTTGGGGTGACCACAACACTGTTGACAGACGCAATATGCCCAATGTCGATTCTCTTTGGCGGGATCCCTTTGTTGGACCGCTTTGACCTCCTGACCTCCTGTCACTCACCGCCTTTTTGTTCTGTGGGTTACTTGTTAGCTGGCATTTCACAACCAGGATGTGAAGACCCTCGGTCCCAGGTGCTGGGTATCGCGGGTCTCTGAGGCGTCACCTCGGGACTGGATGGTTCATCCTCCCCATCTGAACCAGGTAGGATGACATCTTCGTCTTGTTCCTCGCTCTCGTCGGTGGCAGGGTATGTGGTCATCTCAGGTGATGTCGTGGTCAGTGTGTCCTTGCTGGGTCGGTTGACATATGGGCTCAGATCGTTTGAGTGAATCTGGGTCCAATTGGAGTCCTCTTCGAAGGAGGCAGATTGGGAAGTCACAGTCCTGCCCCCTTCTCCCAGGAAATGGTAGGCCTTGGAGTCAGGAGCATAGCCCAAGAACCTTAGTCTCTGGGAGATAGATCTCCCCTTCTTCCACAGTTGCTTGGGGATGTGCACCCAAGCGTAGGAGCCAAACACACGCAAATGTCCCAGACTTGGTTTCCTACCGTGGACCAGAAAATATGGGGTCTGGTCCTCAACACTGCTCCAGGTGCAGTTTAAGGTGTAATTGGCGTATTTCACCACCTCTGCCCAGTATGATTCCGCGACCCCAGCGTCCGCAATCAGACTACGCACCATAGTTTGCAGGATTCCATTTCTTTTCTCAGCTACGCCGTTCTGAGCAGGAGTGAAGGGCGCTGTAAGAAAATGGCGGATGCCCTTATGCCTTACCCAGTCCTGGAATTTTCGGGACATGAACTCAGCTCCGTGGTCGCTCTGCAGTTATGCAATCTTGGTCTTATACTGGGTCTCTACAAAGTTATACAGTGATCTTATGGCGTCAAAGGCTTCAGATTTTTCTGTGAGGGTATACACGTGGCCATACCGTGAAAAATTGTCAACGGCAGTGAGAAAATACTGTCTTTTCCCTAGGGATGGTGTGAATGGCCCAACCAAATCAACATGTACTAGTTGGTACGGGTATTGGGTCTTACGCAGTGACACCTTAGGGATGGGGGCAGCCTTCCTCTTTGCCCTCTTACAGATGGCACAGTCCAGGAACACCTCACAATCCTTGAGCTGGACTCCCTCAGCAAATTCTCCCATCTTAACCACAGGGAAGCTTGCATGACCTAATCTTCGGTGTAAGAGATGGGCACACTTATCGTGGAGCGGCTTCGCCACTGATACCCTCTTGGCTCTGGTTGCCTTGAGCGGTGCTTTAGGTGCCTGCTGAGGTTCAGATTTCTTGTCCACACTGCCCTTGGAAAGCTTTGGGGATGGCCGTGGGGGCTTTCTCTCTTTCCGTGCGCAGGCCCCTTCTGAGGTGGCACCCGGTGGACTGTCCTCTGTGGCTGGGTTCTCAGGGGAGAAGTGTGGCAAACCATTTATGATGGCAATGCTTCCAATGACCCTCTGGTTCCGGGTGACATGACCTCCCCCTTTGCGAAATAAAACTTCCACCTTGTCATCGTCACATAATTTGATAATGCTTAACAGATTGTTGGCAATGGAGGGAGCATACAGTACCTCTTCAACATTTCCCAGTCCAGGTACAGAGACAGTGCCCTCCCCAACAACCAAAGCCTTATCACCATTGGCCACCTTGACAGAGGAGTTAATTTTCTTTAACCTTTTAAACCCTTGTTTCATATTGGTAATGTGAGGTGAAGCTCCAGAGTCCAGTAACCATAAGCCAGTGGGACTATCAGCCTTTGTGGTGGGGATGAGAGCACAAGTACACACAAAATTGCCCTTTGCCCCCGCCATGCCCCCTTCCTTGCCCCTTGCCCCTTCCTTGATTGGGACCACTCTTGGGGCGTTGTTGGTGATGGGGGCAGTCCTTCTTCAGATGCCCCTCAGAGCCAGAGATGAAACACTTAAGTAGAGCATTAACCTGCTCTGAGTTGTGGTGCCTCCTGCTGGCTCGCTGGGTGGTGGCTCTGGCGTATTCTCCTGCATCTCTACGCCTCCTGTCCTCTTCAATGAGCCTCCCTGTGAGGTAGAACAGAGTCATGGCTTCCTTCGTTGTCCCCTCCAGTGAAACAATGAAACTGTTCCAATTTTTGTCCAGGGAAGCCAGAATGACGGCGACCATGTTCGCCTCAGGTACAAGGTAGTCTCTGAACATCAGTTCTGCCCTGAGCGCCTTCAATTTTCCCAGGTGCTCAGCCATGTTAGCCCCAAACCTCAGCCGGGTGGTGTAAAACTCAGTTGTGAGTCTGGTGATCGAACCGATGGTGTCGCTGTTGAATAAATTGTATAATAACCCCCAAACTTCACCAGCTGTGAGCCCATCTGGAATGCTGGGGTACAAGTTAGCATCCAGTGAGCTCAGTAGAGTGGTATATGCTTTCCTATGATACCACTCTTCTTGGGGTCCCCAGGGAAGAGGTGGGGGGTCCAGAACCATCTCTAGAGTCCCTTGCTCTAATAGACATACCTGCACTTCTTTATTCCAGCTGCTGAAATTTTCCCCCCCAAGACGCAGTTTTTCAAATTTATTTGAGAGTGCAGAAGCAGATGAAGAGGTCTGGGAATGAAAGAGATTTTTCCCAGCTCTTTGTCCATTTCTATACATCTGTGAGCTCTCCATTGAGGTGAATGGAAGAGGGAACCCTCTGCTGGCAGATGGTGGTATTTTTCTCTGATTTTTGGATGGCCCCGACTGGGCATGCTCAGAACTCATTTGAGCCCAGGAGGCGGAGGGAGTGGATGTCTTTCTCTCTGCCTCTGGGCCAGGCCCAGGCCTAGGCCTGCAGGCCGGGATTTGGGCCTGAAGAGGGGCTGAAGGCCACAGAAACCCCGAAGATTCCTCCTGAAGCCCCCGCCCGGCACTGGAACACTCACCGTGGGGCGAAGACTGCAGGATGGGGCCAGGATGGCACAGAGACACCCAAGATCGCCCGGAGGAGCCCATCGCTGGTCCTGAAGACCCTGGGGGTGGCTGAAGACAGCGCTGGAGGAGGGAGCCTCATCTGGAGGCCCCCCGAAGACCATCTGGTAAGCAGGACATCTGGGCGGTGGCGAAAAGTAGGCTGGAGGGCCCGGGGATTCACTAGGGGCCCTCTGGCATTGCAATACGTAGCTGGGGGGCTCCAGGCCGGACGCCTCCCCACAGTTAGGCCTCGGGGAGAGGATTGGAGGCCCTGGAGCTCCTCTGGGAGGCTCCTGGGGGTAGCGAGGGAGGCTGGGTACCCCCGATGTCGAGGCCTCGGTTGTCTTGGCCTCCAGGGCTGTAACCAGGATCTGGATGGCTGCTTTAAACCCTGCTGCAGTAGGATCGGTTGGGCAGGCTTCAATGCCATCATAGGCCTTGAGGCTTTCCAGTGGGGAAGACCGGGCGGTTTCCGTGCCGCTTCGGCTGGCTGCCACCGATTGCTGGGCCTCGAGACTTGGCTGAGGCCTATCAAACCACGTTGGTGTCCTGGGGACCGCCATCTTGCTTCCGGTTGGCCCCGGAAGCTGCAGATCACAGTTTGGCGGGAAATTTCCCGCCAATAGCTCCGGGGCTCCGGGGTCTCCCAGGGTGGCCAGTGCCATGTTAGGGGGCCTCGTGGGTGCTGGGGGAGGATTTACCCGGTGTCCAGAGGCCCTCTGCGCTGGCATCCCTTGTGGAGAGGCTTGTGGCATCCTTTGTGCTGCAAGGAGCGTTCAGAGCAGCTCCCTGCATTCCCGTTCAGTTATTTGGTCCACGTTGTGGGTAGCCTGGTCCCTGGCCGCTTCCCCGGTGTCTGGGCAGTCTTGGGTGGACTGTAAGCCTTCCATGCTTCCCTCTGTGGCTTGCAGTTGTAGGGAGGCATGCGAAGGGGTCCCTGGTGCTCCGCTGGGTCCTCTGGGGGAATAGAGGTCATCTGTGCTCTCACCTGGAGCGAAGCTTGCGTCAGGGGCTGGATGCAGGGCTGCCGTCCTTGATTGAAGACTCCTGGTCACAATCGGGGATCTCCTGCCATCCGTCTCAAATGGGTTCTTGCTGGAACCTCCAGGCATCATTGCTTCTAGCTGCTGGCTTGGAAGCGTTGCCTTAAACCATCCTCTGCTACCAATTTGTGAGATGGCCTCACGAGACCGATGGTTTGTTAAGGTGCTTCCAAGTAAAAGGCAGCACGCAGGGATGCAATCAGTTGAAGCTTTATTTAATGATAAAGTAAATAGAAAGAGTTCTCTGGCATGGAGGCATCCATGCCTGGATTGAGCTCATGGATCATCCCAAAAGAGAGCAACAAGAGAGAGCAAGCAAGCAGAGAGAGAGCAGCCCCTGAGCAGAGGTTTTTATGGGGGTCCTCAGCCCCTCCCTTACCAATTAACTCTCTCCAATGGGGCTGCAGGGGCCGGAGACCCCTGACCTTTTTGGGGAACTGCCATGGCTGGCACAAAAACATCTAACAAGTTATTTGTTGTAGTACTAAATGTTAGTTTTTCAGGTGTTGGGCAAGGGAAGAGATGTTTTAAAAGAAAGGAGTGACAAGAGTATCTGTGGACTGCATCAGCCTGATAGCCACAGTATGTTCCCATCCATGCATCAGAAGAAGAAGAATCAGATTTCTTGTAATTGAAAGTCCTTTTGCATTTTTTAAAAGAGTTTTCATTCCATAGGTTTTTGTTTTTTAAACAAATTAGCACTTTTTAAAGGGCAGGGGTTTCATGGCACAAATTTAAAAAAACCTAGGATGAGCAGGACTGAAGTATGAGCAGAATTTAAATTAATATCCATTTATTAGTCAAAGCCTGCTATTTACTGATGGTCTTTAACTTACTACCACAACTGAACTCAAAATCTTGGTCACTGAGCAAAACAGTCATTAAACAAGATTGCTTTGCTCAGTGACTGCGTTCCAAGTACATGTGCAGTCATTAAGCAAAAGGGTGCAATAAGGGATAGGAAGGCCTTGGGAGGCCCAGTGAGGTAATACACAGGCCATACATCAGCTCGGAAGATACTGCAGTGTCATGCAAAGCCCCAGCTGCTCCATCCTGGCTTGCAATGTGATGCTTGGAAGTGGCCGTACTGGGCCTGGGAAATAAAGGCCTCAGGTCTTCAACCTTCTTAGCCAGCTGCCATTGCCACAGGCTTCTATATCAGCCTTAGTACTGCCACTACTATTAAGAAATACTGGCCAGGTCCCCAAATTTGCCTCTCCCAACCTGTGGACAGTTGCTACTACTCTAGGCTTCTATGCCAACTATGCAACTGAGAAATGCTACCTTGGAGAATGGCACAATTTTCCAGCACTCCCCAATATCTGCCATATGAATCTTTACCTTCAGACATTTTGATCTTGCTGTTATGACGCCAGCGTGGTTTAAATGGGCTAGGTCCAGCTTGTGCCATGCCTTCCCTGAAGCTAACAATCTTGCAGGCTTATAGAGACCCACAATAATTGGTTCTAATCATGCAAGGCTTTGTAAGCCTACTTAAACCATAAGATTAGAGCCAGTTCTTGGGGGTTCTGTAAGTGATCATAAGTAAAGGACTACCTGTATTCAAAAGGGAAACTTTTCATAGTTTATTTTTCTCATGAAGTATGCAGCCCTTGATTAAATGAACTGACACTTTCTGTTGCTACTGTGTTTCCCTGAAAATAAGACATGTGGCAGTGGCACCAGTGTGATGCACCACATGGCATGCAACCAGAAGTGGCCGCAGAAGAACTCAGGCAGCGGCACAACAGGTGTTGGTGCATGGGAGGCCTGGCTGCAGCAGTTCTAAGGTAAGCAGGTGTGGGGCATATGGGGCAGTTCCACCCCCACCCTAGCTTGATTTTTACATATGCATCTCACCACAAAACTAGGGCTAATTTTAGGGGTAGGACTTATATTAGGCACACATGTAAAAATCAAACTAGGGCTTATTTTGGGATAGGTCTTATTTTCAGGGAAACACAATAAGGATGATTGTTAAGTGAATTCTGCCCAATTTTTGGTCCTGGTTGTTAAGCAAATCATTGCAGTTCTTAAGTGAATCACATGGCCATTAAGCAAATCTGGCTTCCACTATTGACTTTGCTTGTCGAAAGCTGACTGGAAAGGTCATAAATGCTGGCCACTTGATCCCAGGATGCTGCAACTATCATAAATATATGCCAATTGTGAAGTGCCCAAATTTTGACCATGTGGCCAAGGGGTAAATGCAAGGGTCAGTTGTAAATCATTTTTTCCATGCCATTGTAATTTGAACAGTCACTAAATGAATGATTGTTAAATGGAGGACTACCTTTACTGGCATATACAGCATACTGTCTTCACTGAGGTTAATTCTAGAGAGAATTATAAATTGCTAGGGAAATCTTGAATTAAAAATACACTGTTAAAGTACACTTCAAAGCATAAGGTATTGCTTCCTTCATCAGGAGTTTCAGCTTAAGTAATCAACATATTCATTAATTGAAGTTGTACAAAAGAAAAAACATAGGTTAGCTGGAAATATCCATTCTCAGTTGTCAAGTTTGGTTTTCGTAAAATAAGCCACTTTTATATTCATCATGGTGTCAGGCTACAAAATTTACTGTCTTTAGGATTGCTGTAATGCTTCCAGTTTGTCTACAGTTACGGGAGGGGGTGGGATTAGAAAGTTTAGAATCCATAGGTGCTCCCTATCAGTTTGAGAGCCGAAGCCACTGAAGAGATGTTTTGGTGAATTGAAATTTCTTCTCATAACAATTGCTGGAAAATTAATTGGATAATGTGACCTGAATTGTTAGGGACGGGAGGGAAAGTTTTACTTTTTAATTATCTGTTTCTCACCATATTCTCAGAGCTAGTTTTCCATCTATCACACTGGTTTGCTAATGCGTAATAAAGAAGGAAGGACTCACTGGAGAACAGCCTAATGCTGGGAAAGATTGAGGGCAATAGAAGAAGAGAATAACAAAGAATGAGGTGGCTGGATGGTCACTGAAGTAGTAGGCGTGAGCTTAAATGGACTCCAGAAGATGGTAGAGGACAGGAAGGCCTGGAGGAATATTGTCCATGGGGTCGCGATGGGTTGGACACAACTTCGCAACTAACAACAATAATAAAGTTTACATTAGAGATCGCAATGTCTCCGGTGTTTTTCTTTGTTGGGCTCAGCTGGAACTTGACATTAAATTAGCTCTCTTCAACTTCAATTCATATTGAGGGGTCCTGTGCCCCTACACCTTTCCTGGTAGCCTCCAGGGGGATAGTGGAGACTCAGGAGAAGATGTCTGAAATGGAGCAGCTGACTGGAGCTCTGTCAGGGTTGATCAGCAGGATTCCAACCTCAGCCAAAAGCAGCTTCACAACCCCACCAGCCTCAATGCATCCCAAGGAGCAGGCTGAACGGAAGGAGCTGATCCCAGCCCTGGGGTGGATGGATGGAGTGACAGCATTAAACCAAATTGGAAAAGTGGCAAGAAGGGTTGCGGAAGGCCACCAAAGCTGAATTCCTGCTGTATTATCCTCGTTCTGAGCCGGGCAGAGAATTAGAGTGGCAGGAGCAAGGATCCTCAGAATGGCTGGCACCAAGTAGTACCCAAGATAGTGCTATTTGCCAGTGCGTGGCAGCCAGTCATAGAAAAACTGAGGCAGAAGCTCAGCAGCTTGGAGGTCCAAGGAGGGGAAACAGCCCCATGAATGGATCTTGGGGAGTTCGGTTCAGCTTCCACTAATGTCAATTCTTTCACCTCAGCACTCATGGGGAGCAGCAGCTGTGGCTGCCAGAGGAGCAACTATCCACAACCGGGGATGTCTCTGCAGCCAGATCCCAGTCCATGGTCAGGGGCTCACAGTCCAACACCAGCACCAACCCCCCAAGGCTGGCATCCACCCTTGGCTCCTAGGTATGGAGTCCATCCGTGAATGTACCCATATGGTGTAATTTAGATTTCAGGACCCTGGCTAGCACCAAATCTGCCCCTGAAACTGAGCAATGTTTGACAGAAACCCCAAGAAGCTGGCATTCTTCCTAAACCAAGTCTAGGCCACTTTGATTAGCATGGAGAGGACTACCCTGATGACAAAGCCTGGGTGGGTGTCATAGTGGCCAACCTCAATGGAAAGGTGGTGGAATGGTGATGGACCTCCACTACAAAAGTGCCCCTGAACTGGCACACCTGGATGCAATTCTATGTGGTCTCAAAGCCTGTTTTGGAGACCCCATGCAGACCCAAAAATCAGAGGTGGTGGTCCGTAATGTCATATGGGAGAATAGGCCCATGGCTGAGTCATCAGAGACTTCAGGAAGGTCACAGGGAAGCTGAGGAACTGGTCAGATCAGCTC
Organism: Daboia siamensis; assembly: GCA_024449315.1. NCBI lineage: Eukaryota > Metazoa > Chordata > Lepidosauria > Squamata > Viperidae > Daboia > Daboia siamensis. The sequence goes on along the minus strand of JAKJMR010017869.1, from coordinate 731,659 downwards.
TTGACCCAGTGCTCCCAAGAAGGATGGAACCATAATCTATTTCACCTCTGCCTGGCCCAAGAAATACTAAACTGACTCAGTGACTGGTACTAGCTGGTCACCACTGTAGAGCTGATGGTGCACAAGGGCCATGGGAGTTTTGGACCATGACTGAAGAAAAGCCAAGAGAAACATGCTTTGGGGAGAAAACCACCAGTGGTGATGTCCCCAACCCCAAATCCCCATCTGCTTTTGCTGTGGCCACAGGGCAGCAATGTGTTCAGTGCGAACCCCTCAGATGACTCCCACAAAACTGACTCCCTTGAAGCTAAAGAAGCCACCTAAGAAGGAGAAGGAGAAATCATGAGAAGTCTTATTACAGGTGGGGATGAGACAGCATACAGGCCGGAGGTACAAAAACTATCCATAACAACAACTTGCACCTGAACATTGGCAAAACGAAAGAGATGGTGCTAGACTTCCGAAGAAAAAAGGAGGAACCTGCCCCACTTTACATCAGGGAGGACTGTGTGGAGAGAGTTTCCTCCTTTAAATTTCTGGGAGTCTACCTCTGCGAAGATCTGACCTGGAAAGTTAATACATCCCAGGTGGCTAGAAAGGCCCAACAGAAGCTTCACTTTCTCAGGGTCTTGCGGAAGAACAGGGTAGAACAACGGCTAATGACCCTCTTTTACCGGTCTACTATAGAGAGCGTCCTCTCATATGGTATTGTGGCTTGGTATGCTGGTCTGACAGCCGTGGATAGGTAAGCATTACAGAGGGTGGTGAGTACAGCACAAGACATTGTGGGCTGTCCCCTGACACCACTGGATAATATTGCCAGGGCTCGTTGCCTTGGAAGAGTGAGGAAAATTCTCAGGGATGACTCACACCCTGGACGGTATCTCTTTACTCTCCTACCATGGGTAGGAGATATAGGAGTATAGTCAGCCACACCAACAGGCTGAAAAGCAGCTTTTATCCGTGGGCTGTTAGGCTTTTGAACGGGAAATAATTTTTATAAACTTTATGCAGAATTGACTTGCGAAGCCAGTGTGTGGTGCAATTAGTTCACATGGTGTAATAAGATGGAGGTTTGTTGTCACTGTGAGTTGGGGGGTGGGAGCACAAAGACAGGCTCAGCTAATCTCAATATATACATGGTTGTACTTTGACAATAAAGGTTCATTAATATGAGCAGCAGTCCAAGTCATTGAGGACTCTCCCCCAGAAAGTCAAGGGGAGGGAACTCCAGCTAAAGAGGAGGCAACAATGATTCTCTATGACAGTGAGAGTAAGGGAGAGGATGACTCAATGGTAAGTGGACCTGTCAACCACCTTGAGTTAGGGTGGACATCATGGCATCCCGTTTAGGGGCGAGTGGGTTGTCCAAAACAGGTTCTGAGACCACATAGAATTGCATCCAGTTCTGCCAGCTCAGGGGCACTTTCATAATGGAAATCTGTCACCCATTCCACCACCTTTCCATTGAGGTTGGGCACTATGACATCTACCCGGGCTTCACCGTCAGAGTAGTCCTCTCCATGCCAGTCAAAGTGAAGATATGTTTTGGTGAGCCAAAGTTTCTTCTCATAACAATTGCTGGAAGATTAATTGGACAATGTGACGTGAACTGTCAGAGAGGGGAGGAGACAGTTTTACTCTTTTAAATATCTGTTTTCCACCATATTCTCAGAGCTAGCTTTCCTTCTATTGTACCGGTTTGCTAATGCCTAATAAAGTTTACATTAGAGATAGAATATCTCTGGGTTTTGCTTCATTGAGCTTTTCAGCTGGAACATGACACTTAGTTTCACCAGTGCATATGAGAAATAGACTTCTTGGTTCCATCAGGGAGCTTGTCTTCTCCAATGGGACTACAGAGAGCCCTCATAGTTGGTGATCTATCTAACCATTGTCAAGGGGGAACTCACAGTTACATCAACATACTCTGTCTATCTTGGAGTTTCTGGTGACATCGCTGCAAGATGGGTGCTGGGAAATGAATCTCCCTTCCCCAAGCCTGATTTCTACCAGCTGGGGAGTCCAATAGGAATGAAAGTCACCCCATAGAGGTGACTGGCCAAAGGGTGAACCTTTGCAGATCATGGGCCAGTAGTAGCTGGTCCGCTTGATCCAAAGGAGCCCTTGGGACCAGCAGGAAGAAAGGATGACCACACCCATGTGGTCAGCCAGAAGCATCTGATCGTCAGAGACAATTAATTTTAAAACAGAAGGCAAAGCAGCCGATCTGGCTGAGACTACTTTCCTTATCTCTCTACAAGTGAAAAAACTGGTTCTAGGAAACAGCATTTAAAAGCAAGCCCCAAGTTCTAGGGAGGGGTGGATTTTTTCCTTATCCCTTCCTCCTGAACTATTAGCGGTGTTTAAGCTTTGGGGAAATTAAAACTGACTTATAACAATATTGTGAAGAGGACTGAGGCATAAAAGAAGGATAACTTGAAAAACTTTTGGTTTTATAAACTTTTTTTTGTTTACTTCTTGTTTGGAAACCAGGTTTTTAACTTCTTAAACTTTCTCAAAGCATGGTGGGAATGGACATCTAATGACATCTAGTGGCAAAACTGAGAACTATAGGCAGGTGTTTTTTTTCCTCTTTATAAGATATTGCTTATAGTTTAAATATTTTGGTGTTCTTGGAGTTTAAAGTCCTGAAGATTGTGGCTGGAAAAGAAAGAGTCTTTTTTGATTGCCCTGTCTTACAATATGGATTACAATTATAAGTAAAAACTGTTTGAAGTCATCAGACTTCCCTGGATTACAAGTACAGCTTGACCTGGAATCTTTACAAGCTGTTTTGAAAGAGTGAATAACAAGAAATCCCTCCAAACAGAATACTTTGGATTACAAATTTTGATATTTTTTCTTCTTTCTTTTTCCTGTTTTTTTCTTTTTGCCCTTCTGCTCTTTTTTTACTATTTACTATTTTTATTGTCTACCTCTCCTATTTGTTAGGAGCCTATTGGATTATAAATTTTGACTTACTTGGTGGATTACAACATATGATTTAAAGATACAGATGAGTGCTCCTAACTTATCTAAAGTTGGAAAAAAAGGAACCTCTGCTCCCTCTTTGGCTTCTGCAAGTCTGGTCTATTAGAGATTAATTGATAAAATGCTTTAACAAGAAAAGACTAATACCTTCCAAAAGGACACTCAAGCGACCCTACAAGCAATTCAAGAGTCAATTGCTACTCACATGGCGGTCACATTGAGAAAACATGAGGAGTTGAAAAGTGATTTTGATAAAATGAATAAAAAAATTAACAATATGGATTCTCAATTTGAAAATTTTAAACAGAGGATTACAGATAATCAATAAAGAATTCAAAAAATAGAAGATAAATCAAATGAGGTTGACCAGAAACTAGAAGTTTTAAAAGATGAAAATCAGAAGTTGATCCAAATAAATGAAGAATTAGAAGACTTGATAGCTGTGATAGAGATGGAAAGAACCTCATATTTTTTAAGATTTCAAAATATAATGGAAGATAAGGAAGAGGATCTCCTAGGCTAGATAACCGAACTATTGGCAGACACATTAGGAACTGGGAAACAGGAAACAGAAGGAAAATTAGATGAGATCTATTGAGTCGACTCAAACTACGCTAGAAGAAATAAAGTCCAGGACGTAGCTGAAGGATAGACATGGGGAAAAGATTTTCCTCTCCCAGGGTCCAATTTTCACCTGCCAGTGGGTCCGTTTCAACTGAAAGCCACCCCGAAGAGGTGGCTACCAAGGGGTGAAGCTTTGGGGACCATGGGTTGGTGGTAGCTGGCTTACTGGAGCCAAAGGAGCCCTCAGAATCAGCAGAAGAAAGACAGACTGCATTTATGCGATCCGCCATTACCAGCTGGTCATCAGAGACAAAAAAAATCTTAGAATTACAGCAAACAGTTGAGCTGGGTGAGAATACTTTTTCTTTTCTCACTAGAAGTAGATCTTTGTTTGGCAAATAGCTGTTCCACAGTTTAAGAGCGAAGCCTTTTATTTTTAGGGAGTGGGTGGAACTTTTCTACCCTTCCCCCCTCCTGATTTAAGTGGTGGTTTAAGCTTTCTGGCAAATCAAATACTTTCTATATTTTATAGCTGTCTGATGCTCAAGATAAATTTGGGAAGCTACTGCTTTATAGAGATTTTTTTATTTTGTTTCTTGTTGAAAAACTACTGCAATCGTTACTTTTTAAACTTCTTAAATTTTTATATTTACTTTTGACCACTTTTTCCCTTTCCTTTAAATGTGCTGAGAGTGGATACTTTGTAGCTACTTAACATCATCTTGTGGCTACATTGAGAACTATGTTTATTTCCCCTAGACTGGAGCCTATTCAGATTAGAATTTTGGCTGCATGCTTAGACATTCTTTACTTCAAAGTGCTTGAAACTTTTATGAAGAAAAGATTTTTCTTCTTCTTTTTGGTTTACTTGGCTTTATAAGATAGACTATATTTATAAATAAATAGTACTTGGAGCCACCTGCTTTCCTGATTATAAACACTGTATACTACAATAAGCTATCCTAAAAGAATTGAAACTTAAGAAACTTTCCAGAATAGAATTTTGGTGGATTATCATTTTGACATTTTTTTTCTTTTTCTTCTTTCTTTTTTTTCTTCCTATTTTGGGAGCATTTTTTCCCCTTCTTTTTCCCCGGTTGCTATTTTTATTTTTCCTTTTTTTTCTTCTTATTTTTAACTATTTTTATGGATTTCCCCTCCTAATTAATAGGAGCCTATTGGATTATAAAAGCTGGGCATTTGGCCACCTGGTGGATAACAATATAAGAATTAAAGACAAAGATGAGTGCTCCAAATCTATCTAAATTTGGGGGAAAAGGAACTTCTATCCCTGTCTCGACTTCTGCAAGTCCAGTATATCAGAGATCAATTACAACAATGTTACAGCAAGAAAAGATGGATGTTAATCAAAAAGATACTCAGGCAATCTTTCAAGCAATTGCAGCTCAGGTGGCAACTTCAACGAAAAATTATGAAGACTTGAAAAATGATCATGAAAAAGTGAACCAAAAAGTTACCAATATAGACTCCCAAATTGAAAATTTTAAGCAGACAATTACAGATAATCAGCAAAGAGTTCAAAAAATGGAAGACAAATCAGTTGAAGTTCACCAGAAATTAGAAGCCTTAAAAGATGAAAATGAGAAACTAGCCCAAATAAATGGAGAATTGGAAGACTCATATGCAGTTATAGAAATGGAAAAGGCCTTATATTTTCTAAGATTCCAAAATATAATAGAAGACAAGGAAGAGGATCTCTTAGATTTGATATCTGAGTTATTGGCAGATGTTGTAGGAATGGGGAAGATCCAGATGGAAGGAGAATTGGATCAGATTTATAGAGTCAACTCAAATTACTCTAGAAGAAATAAAGTGTCCAGGGAAGTCCATGTTAGATTTCTCAAAAGGTCCATATGAGATGAGATTTTGAGAAAAGTAAGATATCAACTGTTAAAATATAAAGAAAAATGAATAGTAATTCTCAAACAAATTCCTAGAAGGATAAGAGAGGCTCAAAGAGACTATGATTTCTTAACCAGGAATTTGGTTGAAAAAGGAGTCAACTTTAGATGGTTGATTCCAGAAGGGATCTTAATTTACTGAGACATGAAAAGATACAGACTGGACACACTGCTTAAAGCATTGGATTTTTTTGATAACCATAGAGCATTTTTGGAAAAAGATGATCCTGAACCTAAGAAACAAGAACAAATGGTGGTTGAAGGAGCGGCTAAACAGGCAGAGAAGGAAGAAGTCAAATATATATAATTGGAAGAAGGAGCAAGACCAAGAGACCAGAGATAGATATGATCAACTAGAAGATTGACACCTAGATATAATTGAAAGAGAGGGAGGAGACTGGGATTTTATTAATAAATATAAATGGACTAAATTCTCCTTTAAAAAGGAGATTTTTTTTTACAACATTACAAAAATTAAAAATGGACATGATCTGCCTCCAAGAGACACATTAAGAAGCAACATTTTAAAATTTTAGAACAACCAAAAATTGGCAAACTTTATTTTACACTTGCATCTCAAAAGAAAAGAGGAATAGCCCTCTATATTAAAGAAAAGATGAACCCCAAACAAATTTATGCAGATGAAAAGGGGAGAACACCAATGGTGGAAATTATGGTGGATCAAAAACAGATACTGATGGTAGCAATATATGCACCTAATGATAAGCAAGAGCAATTTTATCAACAACTACACAAGAAATAAAGTCCCCAGGGAAGTACATGTTAGATTTCTTAAAAGATCTACAAGAGATGAGATTTTGAAAAGAGTAAGAGACGAATCTTTGAAATAACAAGAAAAAGAATTTGTAGTCCTCAAACAAATTCCTTGGAGAATAAGAGAATCCTGAAGAGAATACCAATTTCTAACCAGGAAATTAATTAAAAAAGAAGTGAATTTCAGATGGCTGATTTCAGAAGGGATTTTAATTTACTGGAATATGAAAAGATATAGACTGGACACACCACTTAAAGCAATGGAATTTTTCGACAACCATAGAGCATTTTTGGAAAGAGGTGACACTGAATCTTGTACAAAGAGAGAAACAAAGAAACAGGAAGAAATGACAGTAGAAGGAACAGTCAAACCAAGAGAGGAGGAAGAAATGAAAAACACATATACAGAAGAAGGAGCAAAACCAAGAGATCAGAGACAGATAATATAGATTAGAAGATTAAGACTTAGATAATAACTGAAAGAGATGGAGGAGAGTGGGATTTTGTCAATGAATATAAATGGACTAAATTCTCCTTTAAAAAGGAGAAAAATCTTTACACAATTACAAGAATTAAAAATGGATATAATTTGTCTTCAAGAAACATCAAGAGGCAACATTATAAGTTGTTAGAACAACTGAAAATTGGTAAACTTTACTTTGCTAGCTTTAGACATTAAAGAAATGATGAACCCCAAACAAATCTATGCAGATGAAGAGGGGAGAATATTAACGGTGGAAATAATGATGGATTAAAAACAGATACTGATGGTAGCAATATATGCACCAAATGATAAATAAGAACAATTTTACCAAAAACTATTTAAAAAAATATTATTTAAATTATCAAAATCTTTGTATAATGGGAGACATTAATGCAATAACAGATGGAACTTTGGACTACAAAAGCACCAAACAAGGGAGAAAAGGAGGAAATATATTACCTAAAGCATTTTTAAAAATGACAGAAGAATTTGTATCCAAGATATATGGCAAGAAAAAACCCCAAAGAAATTACAATATACATTTTACTCAAATAGACATAAATCATGGTCTAGAATTGATGTGATATGGACATCTTTGGAACTTAATATGTTGATACAAGAAATTGAGATAGAAACTAATGTTTGGGCAGATCATAACCCAATAAAGATGACTTGGAGAGGAACTAAGAAAAAATTAAGATGGTCCTTGAATAAATCTATATTGAAAGAAAAAGAATTTTTACAACTAGTGAGAAAGGAAATGGATTTTTCCTTCAAAATAAACAAGAAAGAAGAAACATCACTTCAAAATGTGTGGAATATGGTTAAAGCATATTTCAGAGGGTTGGCTATAACTTATATCACTAAAAAAGTATAAAGAAAAGAAACAACTAATGTACATAGTTCCCACATGTACTATTTTGTTCAGATAAAGTGCCAAGGAACTTTATACTGTATGTATATTAATGGGAAATTAGGAAATAGAACATTAGCAGTGTTTTAACTGTAGCATCAGGAGTTACAGTAAAGTAGGGAAAATATGTGAAACTTGTGTAAAAATGATAGGTTTGGCATGGAAAGCAAGAAAATAAGTTGGGCTATTTAAAGAGCAGGATAGATCAAAGAGAATGATCAAATAACTCTGTTATAAAGCACTCAATTTGCAAGCAGACGAAGCTTCCAGTCTCCCTCTGGGCAAAAAATGTTTGGGCACCTGTCATGTATTGGCCATAATTGTTTTAAATCACTTGCTTAATGTTTGATCACTTGCTTAATGTCTGACCTAGATTTCTCTGTTATGTAACGGTTACTGTTACTGAAAGCCGGACTTGCTGTCTCCAGGCTGATAATTAGGTTTGGGGTGGGAAACTGTTACTTTAAACCTATTGGTCACGGCCATCTAAACTTATGCTCATAGACTTCCAAAACTCCCAGCTGGTAGTCAAGGGCAAAGCCACACTTCTGGTGAATTTCAAGGAGTTTGCAAGCCCACTAGATGTTGTTGTGGTAGAAGACTAACGCACGAGCCTCATAGGGTTCAATTGGTTTAATGCTCAATTGGGCATCCAAGTAACTGGCATTCACCGAACACAGGTAGCAAACTTGCCTTCAGTCTGCCAAGAGTTTGCAGATGTTTTCAGTTAAAGCCTAGAGTAGTACAAGGGCCCTCCAATAGCCTTCAAGCTTGATCCCCTGGTAATGCTAATATCGGTCATGCCTCATCGAGTGCCTTTCACTTTAAAACCCAAAATTGACGCAGAGCTGGACAAGCTGGTCAGTCAAGGGGTATTGCAGCCCATAGACAGTGGAGTGTGGGAGACCCCCATAGTAACCCCACTTAAGGCCAATGGAGAAGTACACATATGTGCTGACTATAAGTGCACCATTAACGGGCACTTCAACATCACGGGTATCCAGTGCCAGTTGTCATCCATATTTTGGCATCATTGAAAGGTGGCCGCATGTTTGCCAAATTAGATTTGGCACAGGCCTTCCAACAGCTGCCAGTGGACGAAGCCACGGCAGCCGCCCAAATCATTGTTACACACAGGGGGGCTTTCATGGTCAAGTACCTATAGTTTGGGCTGAGTTTAGCCCCCAGAATTTTCCAGGCAGTGATGGAGAGCATGATCAAGGGCATTCCGGGGGTCTGCCCCTTGTTCGATGATGTACTCATTGCCGGGGAATCTTCAGAGGTTCTGGCTGAATCTTCAGAGTCGTCCTTTAGCGGTTCCACACAGCAGGACTTAAATTGAAAAAAGATAAGTGCAAGATTGGGGTGGAGTCAACTGAGTTCCTTGGGTTCTGCATCGATGCTGAGGGCATTCATCCAGCAGATTCAAAGCTGAAAGCAATTCAGCAGGCCTCAAGCCCTAGGTCCAAAAGTGAGCTTCAAGCTTTCTTAGGCCTTCATAATTTTTATCATGCATTCCTCCCACATAAGGCCACAGTGGCAGAGCCATTACATTGGCTCTCAGACAAAAAAGCTCAGTAGCAGTGGACCAATGTCCATAAAATAAGTTTCCAGGCTGTCAAATCACTGCTGTCCTCGAACTCGGTGCTCACTCATTTTAAAGAAATGCTGCCAGTCTACATCGTGTGTGATGCATTCCCTTGGGGCTGGGTTGAGCCATTTGTCAGCTGATGGGAAATAGTCTCCCATCGCCTAATATTTGAGGATCTGTCATCTGCACAGCACAATTACATGCAGAATGATAAGGAGGCCTTGGCCATTGTGGCTGGGGTTAAAAAGTTCCATGACTATTTGCATGGCCACCATTTCACAGTCTTTACAGACCACAAGCCACTTCTAGGGTTGTTCATTATGAACAGGCAGACACCTTAGATTCTGTCTCCTCGAATGCTGAGGTGGTCTATATTCCTTTCAGCCTACAGCTACAGGCTGATTCACAAACCTGGCAAAGAAATGGACCATGCAGACAGCCTTAGCAGATTGCCCCTGCCACATGTGGAGCCAGTTGCGACTCCTGCTGCACGCATCCTAGCCATACAGGATTTGCCAGAGTCTCCTCTCCATGCTGGAGACATGGCTGCTGAAACCCCAGCTGACAAAATGCTCAGCCACATGTTAAACTGGATATACACAGGTTGGGCGGACAAATGTCCAGGGCCAGAATTTCAGAGTTTCTTCATGAGGAAAGATGAGCTTTCAGCTCATAAAGGGTGCATTCTTTTGGGGAGTAGAGTCATAGTCCCCAGCTCTTTAAGGCCCAGAGTTCTTGAGTCTCTGCATGACTACTGCCAGGACCATCCAGGAACTGTACAGTATATTTGCAACACATGGGCTTCCAGACGTCTTAGTCTCAGACAATGGGGCTCAGTTCACCTCTTCAGAATTCCAGGCCTTACTCAGGGCAAACCTCATAAGCTACATCACATCGGCTTTCTTTCGAATGGTCAAGTGGAATGCATGGTCCACACAACCAAGGAATCTCTGAAACAGATTGTCACAGGGGATTGGCACCACAGACTGGCCAATTTTCTATTCTGCCAGTGCACAATGCCTTGCACCACCATAGGCAGGAGCCCAGCTTTGCTCTGATGGGGTCAATGCTTGATCTGGACAGGCTACACCCTGACAGAGTTGCCTCAGACACTGCACAGCCAAAGGCACCAAGAAGCTTATAAGTGAGTGATCAGGTTTAGACCCGGAATTATGGGCAAGGGGGTTTGTAGGTGGCAGCAGTGGTTGTTAAGGTGTCAGGACCACTCTCCTACAAGGTGGTCTTGGAAGATGGGTGAGTCATTCGCTGGCACATTGACCAGCTGTGTTGGCAGCTAGGGGATCAGTCGCTGGCTCAGGACTCTCAAGAGGAACAAACACAAGGCTTCCGGTTTGCACGTGCGGTGCTTCTGGACACACAGGAACAGTTCGCTTCCTGCCGTCCATTCTTTCTTTTTTGGAGGACCCTGAAAAGGGTCAAAAAATGCCTTGGAGGGGCAACTACTGAGAGGAGGCCTTCCCTGTGATCTCAGAAGGGCGGCAGCCCTCTGCTTGAATCCAGAACAACTCCTTTGGCCTGAAGAATAAGAGACTGGCCATAAGGATGGCCGATCATTAAGCCGCTCCCTGCCAAAAGCCAAAGCACCACCTAGCATGAAGAAGCAATCTGGAAGATCTGGGTGAGACTTTACCTTTCTTACTCCCTTAACTATTTTCCTGTGGGACTTTCCTGAAAATTTCTTTCCCCACTTTTTGAAAAAATGACGAATATCTACTCTGGCAACAAATCTTAAAGCCTTAAAGCCTTAAAAAATTCAATTAATTCAGCAAAGAAATTAAGTAATTTTATCTGTACTTACTAAAAAGCTCCTATTTTTTGGTTGGGATATACTACCCTATTTCCTCTCTAAGCTGTGAATTAAATGAAAAAAAAAATGGACTAATGCTACAAAAGTTTTGTATTAATTTGGAGAAAAAAAGGAATTTTTTACATTGCATTTTATATGCTATTGATGACATCTTGTGGCAAAACTTGGTACAGCAAGTAAACTTTTTTCCTGTTGTGAGAGCTGACTGAATAACAGAGCTGTCCTTGACATTACTTTTAAAGATAAGTGTGGGTACACCTGGCACTGAAAACAACTCTTGGAGGTGGATAATCTTTGACTATTATTAAAATAGCTTTCATGGAAGATTTAGCTGCAAACAACAACAAAATGGATGAATATCTCCCACCACTTGATTATAAACTGATACTGGACATGATTTTGGCAATGACTGAGTAAATTAAAGCCAAACTGCAAGAAAAATCTGACAACTTAAAGCCACCAAATCAAATTCTGACCTTAAATGAGGAAATAATAATCCAAGATCAAATAGAAGAAGTGGAAACTAACACTAAAATAGGAGATTTCAAAGAACAACAAATGCAACCTATGGAGAATCTTAAAGTCCAAACTTCAATGTCAACTACAAAACTTACAACTCAAAAAGCAATAGCACCCGAAGAGAGCAATATTAAGAGTGAAGACATTAAAGACCTTCAAATATACTTTATTGAGAATTCAACTAATCAAATGACAATCATCATACCAGCTACTATTCTCTACCTAATCCAGATGGAATTGGAAGAAGAAAGAGACGTGCCTAATTTAATGACAACTATATTACATCAATCATCAAAAACTGAATTATTAAAGCAAAACTTCAATTGTTACAAAGGGGACACTTTCTTTGTAAAACTGACATTTGGATACTCTCCCTGGATTCAAATAAGGGGTATAGGAAGAAAGGGAGATACATTTCACAATTTAAAGATGCCAAAAGGGAAGCCTGATTGGCACAAAAGGAAGGCAAGAGTTAGATTTAAAAAACTGAACTTGTTTCTTTTTTGGGATTCCTAAAGATAGATTATAAAAATACCTTTCAATGGATTAAGGGGAATCTCTAAAAAATATAACTGATTTACATTTAGGTTTTAGATCTGTAAGGAAAAACAAAAGTAAGCTTTTAGAATATAATTCTGAACTATATTTTAAATTTGGAATGATATATCAAAAGATAATATTTTAACAATTGATGTATGGTTAAGATGACATAGAATATATTAGTTGTTACTTTTGAACTATATTATAGAATCTAGAATTTTAAATACAAAAGATAGTATTTTAATAATTGTTGAACGGTTAAGACAAAAAATATCTTTCTAATAATTGGTGATTTTTTAAGATGAAAACTAGATTTTAATGGTAAAACATAAGAATGTTTTGTAATGAACAATGTAAGTTTTGTAGGCAAGAGAATTATTCTTTATTGAAATAGGGAATTGTGGGTTACCCAAAAATTAAGCTTTCTTTTGTACATTATAGGCTATTCTAGAATATTTTATTGCAATTAGATAAAATTTAAAAACAGGATATTGATATGTATTAGTGAAAATATATTGAAAATTTTGTTAATTGACTAGGTTACAACTAGAAATGTATTAACTTGACTATTTTGATATGTGATAATTAAGGGAATCAGAGAGGGAATCCCTGTTGATGCAATCTGAACTATTTACAACTTGTTATTTGTTATTTTGACTACCCAACCACCGTATTGCTTCACAAATACATGTATATGTAAATATTAAAAAATCAATAAAACTTGTATATAAAAAAGAGGAACAAACACAGGGTCCGCAGGACAGCAGTCCAACAGAACAGCTTGCATGCTTCAAAAGAGCTCTTGTTCACGGGGAATGGTTGTAGAAGAGTCTCCTCCGGACACACAGACTGTATCTGCTGATCAGGAGAGGCAAACTGTGCTAAGAGACAGCCCTGCAGACTTTGCTGCACAATTGGACTTTGATTTGGGCCGACCAGGACTGGCCAGTCAAAGGGACTCGAGTCACTGTGACTCCACTGAACCTCAGAGCTCTGGTCTACCCAGTCTGGCAGGCAAGCAGGTAGACCAGGAGATCCCTGCAATCCTTAGATGTTCTGAACGGTCAAGAAGGCCACCTAAATATCTGCAAGATTATATCAAACAATTGAGAGTTTGAGCTATCTAGAGGGTGTAATGTATTGGCCATAATTGTTTTAAATCACTTGCTTAATGTCTGACCTAGATTTCTCTGTTATGTAATGGTTGCTGTTACTGAAAGCCAGACTTGCTGTCTCCAGGCTGATAATTAGGTTTGGGGCGGGAAACTGTTACTTTAAACCTATTGGTTGCTGCCTAGAGGCTAACTATATAAATAGCTGTGTAGCAGGCATTAGGGCTGCTTCTCTTCTGAGTTAATAAACTTGTTTGCTGTTTCAACACTTCATCTCACTTAATGCCTAAAGAACCAAAGATATAACAGCACCTATGGAGCACTTGGGAATGAGCAAATCGTTCCATTTCTAAGCACCTCATAGGTGCCCAAACACTTTTTGCCTGGATGAGAAATGATGGAGACTGGAAGCTTCGTATCACTCCATTTCAAAGCACTCTATTTGTAAGTTGATAAAGCTTCCAGTTTCCATCATGGGTGAAAGGTATTTCTGCCCTGGAAATCCCTGTAAGCTATTGCAGCTGCGGGCAAGCAGATGGTGGGTGACTGCAAAATAAGACATTCCATGAAAATAAGACTTAATGGGTCTTTTGTCCAAAAAATATATATAAGACCCAGTCTTATTTTGGGGAAAACATGATAAGAAATATGAATGTGGAAGACACAATACAATGAAAAGTTTTGATCACTTGCCAATGACCCTCATTGATGTAACCTCCCCATCACAAGACTCATCACAAGACTCTCAGTCATGTCCCATACCTGACCCATCACAAGACCCACCACAGGAGTCTCACTTGACACACCCACACCTGACTCATCCTAAGACCCAACACAACATCCTGACCTGCTGAGCCACTCCACTTGACATGACCTTACCATCACAAGTCCTACTGACAACACGAAACCCTTATAAACAAAAGAACACTGATAGTGACATCCCCTCTGCTGAAGATATTACCTAGCCTGGTAACAAAACATTCAGAAAGCAACCCACAAGCTCAGAGAATGAACCTCCACCCTCTGATTGAATTAAAGATTAAGACTGATAGAAGTAAATGGAAGGGAATAATTTCTGCTGATACCAGGATTGAAAAGTTGATGTTTTATGGATTTGTTTACAATAAAGGATGGGATATGGGATGAAGACATATCTGTTTAAACTTGTGGAGGATCAAGTTGTTAAATTAATTTGTATTTGTGATGTAGGTTGGAAGTCACTTTATACGTTTCTTTTCTTTTTCTTTATTATACTTTTTCTTCTTTTTTTCTTTTTTCCTTTTCCCCACACATTTTATTCTTTCTATTGTCTTTTCTTTCTCCAAGTTTAGTTCGTACATGTTTTTACTATTGTAAGTATTAATAATTTTAAAATTATTAATAAGATTATATTAAAAAAATAATGCAGACTTTCTTTTCCAAGCTACTTTCTATAGGAGAGAATTTTGCATAATTCTTAGTCCCAGCTGGGCTCCTTCCAGATGTTTTGGATTTGATCTCTCATCTGTCTGGGTGAGCACAACATAGAAAAATGTCATCTTTCCATTCCTTAATTAACCTTTTTTTTGAATGTCATTACATAATTATTTCCAATAGTGAGTGAAATCTCAAAAAGTGCCTGAGCAAGCCCTAAAGGACTGCATTCCTGTAGTGTAATTTACTATTACTTTGAGCCAACACTCACAAGACCTCTAGGAAGGGGAAACAGTTTCATGATTAGAAAATGAACTGTAGATCGGGGCTGCCTGAGAGCTGTTGTTATTATTGGCAATCTGGTTGGTGTAAGCCAGTTGTTAAACAGTTACTTATCTGGTTTCTGACAAAAAAAAAGGAAAACTCAAACATTTGCTTGGTCTTTGCTGGCATACGTAACTGCCAGAGCTTTTCATACAAAACTATAGTGCTCATAAAGCAAATAGTGGTCTTTGTTAAATGTGATAGTAGGATAAAAATAAAGGTTTGGGGAAAAACTGGAATTCAGGGGAAAAAAATCTATCTTTTCTTCTTTGTGTCTTGGTCTATTTGTTTCATTTTTAAAAAAATAAAAAAAATCTTGGAAAGAGTAAAAAAGTTGGAAAAAATAAATCTCTCCCACCCTGTATATATGTGGAAGCCTAAAATAAGATATTTATATATTACTGTGTCCCAAAATGTCTACAAACTTGTATTGCAAAAACGTTTCTCCAAAGTATCATGTCATTGATTATGTGCTATCAACTCTCATCCCCACTCAGAGTTTATCCATGATGATCTGTCCTAGCCTGATCTTTAAGGGCTTATAATGGTGCACTCACAGTAACTGAATCCATGGACCTTGCTGTCCTTGTCTTTCCTTCCATCTTTCTAAGACAATTCAGTGTCTTGTGCATTGTCCCTCACAAGCTCTTTGCCTCCCCAAATTGCTGGTAGCCAAGCACGTGTGTGCGGGCACGTGCACACATACACCACATTCCAGGTTTGGGAACTTTTATCAAAAGAGGAAGGAGAAGTCGTTCTCCCCAAGCCCAGGCATGACTGGCAGTTTGCCAGCTCAGATATGGATAAAAGTCTCCAGACTTGGAATAGTGTGTGTGTGTGTGTGTGCACGTGCGTGCACACATGTGCACACAACATGCCAAAGTTCGTGGTTGAATTGCAAAGATCTCTGGAGAGAAGGAGGGGTGGTAGGGAGCTGCATGAGAGAAGACTGTCCCAACAAGCCAGCATCCTTCTCAAAAGCATTCTCTTTTGAGAAGGACTGTCCTTCCTCATGCAGGACCAGGGAGCGCTGGTCCCCTACCTCCTCTTCCTGATCTCCAGAGATCTGTCAAGGCAGAAGTTTCACTCTGCATTTCGATGCATAGCAGCATCACCCTCTGCCTCCTGCTTTGTTGGGAGGGGGCACCAGACAGGGCAATGCCAATGCTCGGCTGTCTAGAATTGAAAGAAGAATGTCTCCTTTGGCATGCTACATGATGCATGTACGCACACATCATTGGAGATTTTTATCCATGTCTGAGCTAGCAAGCTGCCAATCATGTCTGGCTTGGGGAGAAGGACATTTCCTTCCTCTGTGGATAAAAGTCCCCAAACATGAATGTGGAGTGGGTGTGGGTGTGGGTGTGCAGGCGCTTGGCTGCTGGCAGTTTTGGGAGACAATGAGCTTGTGGGACATATTAAATTAGTGGGTGCAATTTGTTTCATGCTGACGCAGCTGTCCAGAGTCAGTGGGGCCAGTCTGGCTGCACTTACCCGGTCACACCTATCTAGCCACACCCATCTGGCCACGGTGAGTCATCATAGACTCATGCCCACCTGACCCTGCACTTACTGCTGCCACACAGCTCCATGCATTGGAGAGGCTCCCGCTGCCCATCTTCTGCTACTGCTGCTGCCACTGACAAGAGACCTGTAAAAGCAAGGAGGTAACTAACTACTCAATCACCTCCTTCTAATAGTTTGATTGTGGGCCAGATGTAAACACATCACAGGCCAGATCTGGCTTGAGTGCCTTGAGTTTGACCTGTCTGCTCTAAATGAAAGTATGTAATCCCAGTCCATCTCAATTTGTTGATGCCTAACACGTCAGTTTATAATTATTTTATTTTAGTTTTCATTCCTGCTTCTTATATTAAATCTATCTGTCTTTGTAAATCTATCTTCGCACTTTGAGATTTTCTTTTCCTGTATGGCAATCCCAGGAACTAAACATCTAATCACTGGGATCACAATTAGTACTCACAAGATCCTCAAATATTCTTCAATAGTATGTTGAGTGTCATATGACCTGAGAGCCCATCAACTGGCATTACATTGGTGTTATAGTTTCTATCAGCAGGGGACAGGTAGGCAGTGCAACTGTGAATTCAAGAGTAAGATGCCTTCCATCTTTACTAAAGAAGGAAGGAGGTTTCAGTACTATATTTGCTTGTAGGTTTCTTTGTTGCTGATCTTTAACTAAAGTTCTTTAGGCTTAGGCCTCTAAGAGGAAAAAAGTCAAAAGATTAATTCCCTCCCTCCCAAAAAGGTAAATTCAAAAACTGAATGTAAATATTGTCTAACAAAATTGAAAATTTATATTTAATAAATATGACCAACATAATCATGGCACAAGACCCAGTTTGATGCTGTGATTTAAAGTATTACTTTAAAGTATTATTAAATTATAAAGTATTAAAAACAGGGAGTGTGAATTCTAGCCCTGCCTGTGGATGAACCCAACTGGATGATTCTAGGATGATGGTTATTTTTCTAGACCTAGGACAAAAGCAATGACATACCACATCTGAAAATCTTGCCCAGGAAACTGCCTGGAGTCAAGCATGATTTGAAGGCACCAAATGTTTTTTTTTTCTCAAATTGGATCAGAAAACTACATTTTTATTACATATTGCATTCAATTCTTAAGATAAAAAAGAAAAATAAAAAGTGAGTGGTTGGGTATTAAGCATCTGGATTTATCTCTACTATATAAGACTAGTGTTAAAGAGAGAATAAAACAAATGCCAAACAAGGGATACCTGCTTTATTCCAACTCCTCTTGAAGCTTTCTCACATTTTGACCTGGTTAATTATTATGTAGTCCTTTTTCCAAATCTTGATCATTCCCAGCTGTGCTAGACTGCTGTTCTCATCATCTCCAAACTGCATGCGTACCGATTTGAGGAGGATGTTCAGTAATTTGAGAGCACCAAGGTGTACTCCCACCCCCTCAGACATCCCCAATAACATAAGTTACTGCCTGGGAGGCAAGCCCAGTGGTTCCCTGACTCAGAACCATTGTGACATATTTTGAAATAAAGCAGCTTTCTTCTCATTCAGAAGGAGGACAAGTTTAACAGTTTGGCCGAGCTGCTAAGGACACTAAAGCAATTTGTTATCTAGTGGAAAAGATTAACTGAAAAAAAATAGCTTGTTAAAAAAAGGCACTCAAATAACAGAAGAGAACCTGTATTCATTTAGAGCACTTACTTTATTCTTCTAGTTATATTGTCTGTTTACTACCACAGATGTCCTAAATAAACCAGCAACAAAACCTTCTCTTAGCCTGTAATTACTTTCACAGATAAACAGCCAGGATAGCCTAACCTGCTAAATTGGAGCAGCAAATAATACTGA
Organism: Daboia siamensis; assembly: GCA_024449315.1. Classification (NCBI taxonomy): domain Eukaryota; kingdom Metazoa; phylum Chordata; class Lepidosauria; order Squamata; family Viperidae; genus Daboia; species Daboia siamensis. The sequence goes on along the minus strand of JAKJMR010017869.1, from coordinate 713,321 downwards.
CCATTAATCAATTTTGGAACATAAGCCAGAAAATAACTCAAGTTTTTATTGTTTCAAATGATAAAATACAACAACAACAAAAACTAGCCACAAGTCTAGTCTTCATCATTCTTAAAATCAACTGTCTGAGATAGTCACTTCATTTCCTAACAGTATATCTGATTGTATTATATGTGCATGGGTATGTGTGCATGTGCACATATACAGGTGAAACTTGAAAAATTAGACTATCGTGCAAAAGTTCATTTATTTCAGTAATGCAACTTAGAAGGGGAAACTAATACATGAGGTAGACTCATTACATGCAAAGCAAGACAGTTCAAGCCGTGATTTGTCATAATTCTGATGATTATGGCGTACAGCTCATGAAAACCCCAAATCCACAATCTCAGAAAATTAGAATATTACATACAATCAATAAAACAAGGAGTGTACATAGAACAATATCTGACCTCTGAAAAGTATAAGCAGTACACAGTACTTGGTTTGGGCCCCTTTTGCAGCAATTACTGCCTCAATGCAGTGTGGCATGGAAGCTATCAGCCTGTGGCACTGCTGAGGTGTTATGGAAGACCAGGATGCTTCAATAGCGGTCTTCAGCTCTTCTGCATTGTTTGGTCTCATGTCTCTTATCTTTCTCTTGGCAATGCCCCATAGATTCTCTATAGGGTTCAGGTCAGACGAGTTTGCTGGCCAATCAAGCACAGTAATCCCACAGTCATTCAACCAGGTTTTGATGCTTTTGGCAGTGTGGGCAGGTGCCAAGTCCTGCTGGAAAATGAAGTCAGCATCCCCATAAAGCTCGTCTGTGGAAGGAAGCATGAAGTGCTCAAAAATCTCCTGGTAGACGGCTGCATTGACCCTGGACCAACACCAGCAGATGACATGGCTCCCCAAATCAACACAGACTGTGGAAACTTCACACTGGACTTCAAGCATCTTGCAATGTGTGCCTCTCCATTTTTCCTCCAGACTCTGGGTCCTTGGTTTCCAAATGAGATGCAAAAGTTGCTCTCATCAGAAAAGAGGACTTTGGACCACTGAGCAACAGACCAGGTCTGTTTTTCTTTAGCCCAGGTAAAATGCTTCTGACGTTGTTTGTTGTTCAGGAGCGGCTTGACAAGAGGAATACGACATTCGAAGCCCATGTCCAGGATCCGTCTGTGTGTGGTGGCTCTTGATACACCTCAGACTCAGTCCACTCCTTGTGAAAGTCCCCAACACTTTTGAATGGCCTTTTCCTGACAATCCTCTCCAGGCTGCGGTCATCCCTGCTGCTTGTGCACCTTTTTCTTCCACACTTTTCCCTTCCACATAACTTTCTATTAATGTGCTTTGATACAGCACTTATGGAACATCCAGCTTCTTTTGCAATTACCTTTTGAAGTTTTGCCTCCTTATGGAGGGTGTCAGTGATGGTTTTCTGCACAACTGTCAGGTCAGCAGTCTTCCCCATGATTGTGATTCCTACTGAACCAGACTGAGAGACCATTTAAAGGCTCAGGAACCCTTTGCAGGTGTTATGGCTTAATTAGCTGATTAGAGTGGGACACTTTGAGCCTAGAATATTGCACCTTTTCACAATATTCTAATTTTCTGAGATTGTGGATTTGGGGTTTTCATGAGCTGTACGCCATAATCATCACAATTATGACAAATCACGGCTTGAACTATCTTGCTTTGCATGTAATGAGTCTATCTCATATATTAGTTTCCCCTTTTAAGTTGCATTACTGAAATAAATGAACTTTTGCACTATATTCTAATTTTTCGAGTTTCACCTGTACACTTTAGTCCACGCTCCCTTTCTATTCATTTAACCTGTCATGTACTACTTACCATAAGATGGTTCCTTACTTAGAACAGTTACACTCAGCCCATATGGAAACCTGAAAATCTGTCTTAAAACCTTAAAATCTGTGTGAAAAAGTCACACCTAACTATATACTATCAGGGCAATAATTCCTTTTCATATTTATTTGTGAAGAAGATTTGGTACCTTCCCCAAGAGGTTTTCTCAACTCCCTACTTTAGCTGCTTTTTCTCAATTTCTCTTCTTTAAAATATTAATTCTCTCTGTGTGTGTTCATTGCACTCTACTCTTTTAAATATAAGGTTCAGCAAAGTCTAAGGATAGGAATATTCATTGAATGAAAACATGAAAATGTCCATCACTATACTACATGTTAGGGAAACAACAAACTTCATAGGAAAAAGGAATTTATCACTTCTCCATTTAGAATCCTAATATTGTACGGATATGCAGACTTAAATTTCAGACAAACAGATGGAATCTACTCAGTTAATATTCCAGCTGTGAGAATATCTCTTTGGTCTGGGACTGGATCAAAATCTTTTTGTATTCCTTTATCCAAAGTTACATGCCCCAGTATATTTTACACAATCATTATCATCTCATAAAGCTTTTCAGCTAGAAGCTGCACTATTCAACCATCTTTTCTTAAGTTTCAGTCACTTTTCAGCTGTTCCTTAGTCTGTGAAACTTGATCAAGGAACAAAGATCACTGAAGCAGAAGGAAACCAAAGGGATGTTTTCTAAATGTTTCTGTATATTTCAATCTAAGGTTAAAAGAAAAATTCAAAAAAGGTAAAAAATATAAAAAGGTAAACTCCAAATGAATTTGCAAATATTCATATACATATTTGCAAAATGTACAGAAATTCCATGGTGAAAATCTAATATTGAAATAAGTCCAATGGGAACTCTTCATTCTCCAAAGGGGGTGAAGGCTGTGATTCTTTATGGGAGAAAGTTAACCAAAATAACATATATCAAAGGGGAAAGAAAAAAAAACAGAGTACAGTTAAGGAATTGAAATAAATCATAATTCAACTGCTGATCAACTTTTAAAGCAAAAACAAAATAAGACAATAAATTCAAAAAATTAAAGTTAAGATCCCAGGCATACTTAAGAAAACAAAACTGCTGACAGGAAGATGTATATGCCCAGTGACTTTTTGATGGCTTCCAGAGGGAACTGGAATCTTCAAGATTCCCCATCCCAACTGGGTCCAGTGTCATCCAAAAGTTGTCTTGAATCATTCCTAAGTGCTCCCATTCAAATCCAGGGAGCAGCGCTGCAGATCAACAGTAAGATAAAAGAAAAGATTTTACTGTGCAGCAACCATCCTGTGGAAGGCTTTTTTTTGTCTGTTTTTTCTTAGTTCGTATTAGTTTTTAATTGTTGTATTTTTGAACTTTAATTATTGAATTAAAAAAAAACTCTGTGAAGGTTAATATACCTCCAACAAATTCATTTTCCAGAAGCATAAAAACCTGTTATCTGCCTACCTGGTAAGAAATATTTTAAACCAGAAGACTTCCAGATATTCTGGACTATAATCCTTATGATCTCCAAACAATAAGACAATAATAATTATTCTTAATGTTGTCTATCCCCTGTTAAAAAATGGGAGGTAGCAACAGTAGATTTAGAGGGGGAAAAATAGTTTATAAAATTTCTTGAAATAAGGAAAGTACAAATGGACAACTGTTTGCTTTTTAAATAGCAAATATAATCAATGGTTCTTAGTGGAAAAGGCAATAATGGTCTCAGGAGACGCCTCTGACCTGATGGTATCTTTATTTGTTTTATTACTTCCCCCCTCATGGCTCTTATTGGTCGCAACTTGTCCCTCACAAATAATTGCAAGCTAAAATATTATTATCTTTCCTTCCTACTTTTATAGCTAACTGCTTATTCCTTTCACAGAAGGACTGAATTCTTTCAGAGAATTTCACTGAATTCTGTTGCATCACCATTTTAAATGAATGGTATTTCTTTTGAGTCTCCTCAAGTCCTTTTATGCTCTCTCTTTGTTAAGTAAGGGTGTTCTTGAGAAAGATGAATGAAAAATGCCTGGAGCATACTCCTAGAGTATGCACTTCAAGCAGGGGCTAGCTAAGGTGTGAAAATAATCCCTGCTACCCACTGTAAAGCAAGTAACACTTTTACCAAGAGATATTGGTAACAACAGCTAAGGCAAAAGTTCATATTGGGCAGGAGAAGGTAATGGCAAACAATTCTTGTATTTTCTTAAGAAAAACACTGAAGGACCAGGTTGAGGACTGGTTCTCTTGAAGTAGGTCTGACTCTATGGTCTCTACTACTGACTTGAGGGTACATAATCAATCTGTCTTCTTATGACCTGACCTCATTCAATAGTTCTTCATGAGTAAATGCAGAGATATGAGAATCCTCTGTAATTTCTAAGCTCTTTAGTTTTACAGGCAATGGGCTTATATAAATGAGGGAACATCCTAATACAGATTAAAATGTTTACCTACTCCTTGGCAAACTAGAAAAAGGTGGAATAGACAACATTATCACCAGATGGATCTGTAGCTGGCTGACAAACCCTACTCAACAAGTAGTCCTCAATGGCACTACATCCACATGGAGAGATGTAAGCAGTGGGATACCATAAAGTTCTGTCTTAGGCTCAGTACTCTTCAATATTTTCATTAATGACTTAGATGAGGGAATTGAAGGGGAACTCATCAGATTTGCACCAAACTGGCAGGAGTAGCCAACAGCCCAGAAGACAAACTCAGAATCCAAAAAGATCTTAACAAACTTGAACAATGTGCCCTATCCAACAAAATGAGTTTTAATGTGGAGAAAAGCAAACTTTTACTTTTAGACAGGAAAAATCAAAGATACAAGTACAGATTGGGTGAGACCTGGCTTAAAAATAGTAACTGTGAGAGGGACCTTGGAATCCTAGCAGACAGTCACTTGACCATGAGTCAGCAGTGTTCAGTAGCAACCAAAAAAGCTGGTTTGTATAAAGAGAGGCATAGAATCAAGATCACATGAAGTATTAGTACCACTTTATAAAACCCTAGTAAAACCACACCTGGAACATTGCAGCCAATTTTAGTCACCATATTAGAAAAAATATGTTGACAGTTTGGAAAAAATTCAGAGAAGAGCAACTAAGATGATCAAAGGTCTGGAGACTAAAACATACAAAGAATGGTTGAGGGACTTGGGATTGGCTAGTCTAAAGAAAAGAAGAAATAGGGGATACATGATAGCAGTATTCCAGGCTGCCACAAGGAAGAGGGGGTCACTTTGTTCACCAGAGCAGAAGAGGGAAGGAAACTGATCAACGAGAGAAGCAACCTGAAATTAAGGAGAAACTTCCTGACAGTGAGGACAATCAACCAGTGGAACAGCTTACCCCTAGAAATCGTGGGTGCTCCATCACTGGAGATGTTTAAGAAGAGGCTAGACCTGTCTGAGATTGTATAGATTCTCCTGCTTGAGCAGGGGGCTGGACTAGAAGACCTCCAAGGTCCCTTACAGCTCTATTCTATTCTTCCAACTCTGTTATTCTGTTAAAATAATTACAGGGGATATTATTATTATGAGTTCTTACTTATGAATTTTGAATTAAATGAATCAAAACAGTGCTATGAAGATTCATATTAAACCTAAATGTATTTAAAAAGAAATACTGTAAACAAGCTTCCTTTTTTCAAGAAGCAAGATTGATTGATGCTATAATGAGGCAGGAATAATAACAGTTGAGGACTTACTGAAGATGGGATGTTGTGCCAAGAGCAGCTGGAAGCGAGAAATTATTGATTCTGTGAAAATCAGAGGTGTCTCTCCCTAGCGTCTAGGACCTTTAGACTCCCACCATTGGCCATTCCCTCTTTGCCTCCAGCCACCCGCCTCAACCTAGCCAGCTTTCCTCCTCTGCTGGCCCTCCCCCTGCCATTCTCCCTTGGCAATGGGCCCCTGGCCCTCTGCCTCTTGCCCTTTGGCTTGTGCCCATTCATCCAGACACCATTTGTCCCAAGTGTTTCATTCCATGGGACAAGAAGCCACCAGCCAATTAGGTGGCAGGTGGCAATGATGGTGTTGGGAAGGGAGAACAAGGGGGCTGTGAGGAGGATGTGATTGGTGACAGGTTACAGGAGAGAATAAGATCTGGGGAGGTGGCAGGCAAAGGCTGGTTGTGTGGCTGCTGGGGGTACCTGAGGGGGAGACAGGCAAATGTTGCTTGTGCAGCTTCTGGGGTGCCTGGGGGGGGGTGGTAGGCAAACACTGCTTGCACACTACTGCTGGAGGTGCCTGAGGGGGCAGCAGGGCATTGGTGGTAAGCAAGGGGGCTAGGCAGTTGGCTGGGGATTGGCGATAAGCACTGATGATGGGAGTACCTGGAAGGGCAACAGGACATTGGTGGTAAGCACAGTTGCTAAAGATGCCTGGGTGAGTTGAATGGTGGTGACATGTGGTGATGGGGGCAACCTAACTGCCTGTTAGGCATCAAACTAGAGTCTAGGTG
>JAKJMR010017869.1:645924-706990 GCA_024449315.1 Daboia siamensis | reverse complement strand
CCCCCACACACTAGCACCATATGACCTCCTAGACACCCTCAGCAACCACACACAAGCACTGATGCCCTGCCACCCCACCAGGAACTCCTAGCAGCAGCGCGCAAGCACCCCCAGCAGCCATGCAAGCAGCCTTTACCTGCTGCTCCCCCTAGATCTTGTTCTCTCCCGTAACCTGTCATCCCCCTCACAACCCCCTCATTGTCTCATTCCAGCACCATCATTGCCATCTGCCACCCAATTGGCTGGTGGCTTCTTATTTCATGAAACAAAACACCTGGGATAAATGGTGTCTGAGCGAAAGGCCAGGGATAGAGGGCTAGGGGCCCATTGCCCAGGGAGAATGGCCAGGAGAGGAGGAAATTTGGCTGTGAATGGGCTGAGGTGGGTGGCTAAAAGTGAAGTAGGCGCAGCCAATGGTGGGAGCCTAAAAGTCCCATTCTGCTGTCCCTTTTCCTACCCAACCTGGGCCTGGTTTCTAAATCTTGCTAAAGCATAAACATTCAGGAAGCAGCCACCATTGCTGTTTATCTATTCCACAAAGGCTCAGTGAAAGAGGATGATTTTCATATATTTCCAGAATGACTAATGAGAGGGGAACCACTCTAATTTTACAGAAAGATCAGAGCAATTGTGGATATGTGGTCCTTCTCTAGATGGACAGGCTCACCAGACAGCCAATTTTCTTGCATAGGACATAAGCAGGATGGGGCAATTCTTATCAAATAAAGTGGCCACGTAATCCAGGGTTCTAAGCCATGAAGAGCATTATAGCTTATAAACAGCACAATGAACAGTACACATAAACCTAAATGTAGTTCCTCCAAATGGTTGGAATATCCTAAACCAGGATTTATTTATAAGATGATGGACAATTACATTTTGGATTATGTGAGTGATCTTCAAAGGCAGCCACAAATAAAGCATTTTACTGTAATTCTTGGAAGGGGGAGTAGTTTTGTGTGTTATTTTTGTATTGAGTGAGTGAGTGATACTATTTCAAATTCAAATATATTCATTGTTAAAAAGCAGAGAATAATAATAAAAATATTTGCAAGATGTTAAAAATAATTTTAAAAAAGCATTAGTGCTAGCTTCTTTGAAAAGGGAATATTTAAAACCACAAAAGAGTCAAAACCATTACTTTAGCCCTTACAAAAACTAAAGCACTGTTACAAAAATAAAACAAGGCATGCCATAATGGGCATATATCTTTCAAAATTTGGCCAGACGGGAAAAGTAATAAAGTAAAAATATTTGCTATACATAGTCACTGAGGACCAGACCAGTTTGAGATTTGTACAGATGGATATTTGTATAGAAATGTACTTCAAATCCACAACTGTGATTTCAAATTTCATATTATTATTAGTAAAAAAATTATCTCCAGACACTTGATAATTGTTTTCACCCTGCCAAAAGCTCCTCATAACACATTTATGTGAGAAAAATACATTTGATACGAATTTGCTCTCCAACTGCAACACACAATCACTGTGTAAAAAAAACCAAACCTGTTTCCAAAAAGCAAAATCTACTCTCAAACCATTAGATGGCACTATGAAACAATTTTTTGAAAATCCCTGCTCCAAATCTTTTTGTGAATATTTCAGAGGTAGCACTAATGCTGCAAGAAAGATCTGTTCTTTTGAATCAATTTAAATAGCTTAAAAGAAATGAATGGTGGCATTCATCACAGCATACTAGGAAAATGCTGTACATCAGCATGTGTCACCAAGATGAAATTTACAGTAGTGAACAAAATTTGTACCTCAGAGGAAGACAGAAAAAGAAAGTTCATTAAATCAACTGTGTTATCTCTTGAGAAATGAGGAAAGACAATTCTGTTTAACAATTTGTTCCCTTGATGGAAACAGGAAGAAAATCAATAACAGCATCCATAACAAATGACAAAAATTTTAAAATCACCTCACATGGATCAAGGTAGAATTATCTGAAGAATGCATCAAGACGTTAGACACAAGGATGCAAGTTTTGTTGTTTGCATGATGGCATTACTGCACATGTGTTATCATTCTTCCATCCTTATTCATACCCATGGATTCTCATAATTATTGTTCATTAATATCACTTGTTGAAGAACACTATAGGAATAAAAATTCCTCTGCTACTTGTTTTTTTTTTTTAAAAAAGAAATTATCAGACAAGATTCCAAGACATATTACATCATGGGCTTTCGGTATCCCATTTATGATCCTCTGAGTCCTCCAGAATGGGAAGGGCCAAATTTGGCACCCCATTTTTCAGCAGATTTAAGGAGTGAAATGAGGAGTTTGATTCCGTCTGGGTGCTTTAAGTCTCCGTGCAAAGCCCCTATATCTAAGATTAAGTATAGGACTTTCCCATTTTGTCTGGAGTATACAGCTGTGCTTGATCAAACCAAAAGGCCATCTTGTCTGAACTTTATTCCCATAGCAGCCAGTCAAATGTTCTAGAATGCTCCCAACCAGGAAACTAATGTAATTGTTTGTTCTTATTTGGGTTTCAAACAAAATCCAAAGGATAAAGCTGCTAAAATGGCTAACACACTACCAACTGAAATAGAAAGAAAACTGGTCTAAGTCAAAAATTTAAATGTTGAATGTTCATATGTTCTTTCCAAGCCCAAAATGTTCAACTAAACAGGGAATTTAAAAAAATTTCCCTGTATTTTCACAATTTTTTTCTCCATCTATCTTGGATGATAAACAATGAAATTAAAATCCTAAATTATACTTTTCTTATCCAGTCTGCATCTTATATGGAGCACTACTGTGGGAGATGTAGGTATTCCTCCATTTTGTTTGTGACCTGCATGAAAAAAGGCTTGAAAAACCAAAAGTCCTCAACAAATCCACGTTTATCAAAAAGCAAAATAATTTCCTTTGAATTGGGAAAAAGAGTTCATTTGACATTTTTTGGGAAAATGGTAATTGATTGTGCTGTTGAATATTCTGATAATGTATTTGATTCCAGATCCAATTTCAGGTATTGCATACTACCTTTGGAATGTGTAGGGGAAAAGCAACAGTTTTTATTTAAGTGGAAATACTTTGAAGAAGCATGGAATATTGACATTTTTGAATATTGGTGTTGGAGAACATCCCTGAAATAGCTTGGAGAGCCAAGAAAACAAACATATGGATCATTGAACAAATTAATCTAGAGTTCTCTTTCAAGTTACAAATGACAAGACTCAAATTAACCTGCTTCCGACCCATTATGCAAAGACCCAGCTCTCTGAAGAAGGGTCTAATAATAGGAAAGTGGAAAGAAAAAAAGAAGGTGACCAATAGAAAAGTGGATGGACTTAGTTATGTGGCAAGGAGTCCACACCATTGGTAGACTTGACAGACTGGGTGAGGAATAGATCATTATGAAGAAAAACCTATCTATAGGCAGTCCTCAATTAATTACCATTCATTCAGTGACAATTTGAAATTCCATTGGGGCTGAATAAAAGGACTTATGATTCATGCTTAAAGTTATGGTCACATACCATCTGCACTCATATGATTTTGATCTGATCCATTTACACTTGTGACTGGTTGCCAACCATCCCACAATTATTGTCATTTTCAATCTTTCCTGCTGGCCTTCCCAGAAAGTCAATAGGAAAGCTAACAAGGCAGGTTGTAGGCCACTGTTGCCTGTCAATAAGGCTTCCTCTAGTTTCTAGGGTTGGCTGAAAAAGGTCCATCCTGAAATCCAAACAGAACCTTGGCACAACACATTTATAGCATGATCCTTTGTAGCCCAGCCACCAGCTCCTCTGATTTCTGGAGGCTGGTTAAAATTGGTCCATTCCAAAATCCAAGCAGGATGTACAGCTTCAGAACAGAAAGACAGTGGAATAAGATAGAGACTATGGGATGTTTTGAAGGTAGGGAAGCCCTGGAAGGCCTGATGCAGACTATATGAAAATGATTCCTTGCTCATGGGCTGAAAATTTTGCCCAGTCTTGGAAAGGAGGATTTTCAGCTTCTGAGGAGAAAGGCAGAACAATAAGGTACACTGAGGACTGCAGGGCGCCTCAGAGACATGGGGGAGATCCAGCATAGGATGTCCCTGAGTGTTTCTTTGCTCAGGGACTGAAAAGCCTGGAATATTGAGCCTCCTATCCACCTGAGGCATCCCACATTCTTTATCTGGGACTCCATCTACTTAATTTCTGTAGTTAAATGATCTCGTGAGTCATTAAGAGTATCAAGATTGTGGTAGTTGAGAAAAACAGTCCATCTCACTTAACATCTGCTTTGCTCAACAACCAAGATTCTGGTCTCAAATGGGGTTGTTAAGTAAGGACAATCTGTATGTAGTCTCTAGAAGTAAGAAAAAGATTTGATAGTAGAATATCATTCAATTAAACAATCAAAAACATTTTGACAGGAATTTTGAAAATGTATTTAACTGTGAAATGATATTTTATCCCAAAATTTTATCTGTTTGTTGGGTTTGTACTTTTGTGTTTTTTAGAAGATAGAATCAATGTCACAAATTATATAGAATAACAAACTAAGATAATATTTCCAAAATTAGTGGACCAAAATTATTGGGAAATACTCCATGTATCTGAAGTACTTCAGGTAGTTATTACATAATTTTCTTCTTAATGGAGCAAATAATGGGGAAAATCCACAAGCATTGAAAACAATATCCTCTGAATTCTTTTTAAAATCTGTGAATGCATAACATCTCACAGATCAAAGTTATATCTCAAAAACACTTTCAGTTGATGAGACAATTATCACTTTCAGAACATGATCACTTTGGGAAGATTAATATTTAACATTTCTATTGTTGTATCTGTACTTGGCTTGTTTCGTGGGATCCCATTTTGGCTACTATCAATCCCACAGATTGAGTTGGAATTTTACAGCTGTACCAGTATTTTAGAATGGGAGGAATAGAATTGGGTGTTAACAGCAGATACGTCATTCAGCTTTGTTGTTAGCTGAGAAGTCGTGTCTGACCCATCGCGATCCCATGGACAATGTTCCTCCAGGCCTTCCTATCCTCTACCATCTTCTGGAGTGCATTTAAGCTCACACCTACTGCTTCAGTGACTCCATCCAGCCACCTCATTCTCTGTCGTCTATTGCCCTCAATCTTTCCCAGCATGAGGCTCTTCTCCAGTGAGTCCTTCCTTCTCATTAGGTGGCCAAAGTATTTGAGTTTTAGCTTCAGGATCTGGCCTTCTAAAGAGCAGTCAGGGTTGATTTCCTCTAGGACTGACAGGTTTGATCGCCTTGCAGTCCAAGGGATTCGCAGGAGTCTTCTCCAACACCATAGTTCAAAGTCCTCAATTCTTTGGCGCTCAGCCTTTCTTATGGTCTAAATTTCACTGCCATACATTGTAACTGGGAAGACCATAGCCTTGACTATATGCACTTTTGTTGACTGGGTGATGGCTCTGCTTTTTAGTGTGCTGTCCAGATTTGCAATGGCTTTCCTCCCCAGGAGCAAGCGTCTTTTAATTTCTTGGCTACAGTCCCCATCTGCAGTGATCTTGGAGCCCAGGAAAATAAAATCTGTCACTACCTCCATTTCTTCCCCATCTATTTGTCAGGAATTGAGAGGGCCGGATGCCATGATGTTGGTTTTCTTAATGTTAAGTTTCAACCCAACTTTTGCACTCTCCTTCACCCGCAACAAGAGGCTCTTTAGTTCTTCTTCACTTTCTGCCATTAGAGTGGTATCATCTGCTTATCTTAGGTTGTTGATATTTCTTCTGGCAATCTTAATTCCAACTTTTGATTCATCTAGCCCTGCCTTTCTCATGATGTCCTCTGTATATAAGTTAAATAGGCAGGGCAACAGTATACAGCCTTGCCGGACTCCTTTCCCAATTTTGAACCAAGTCATTCAGCTAGGTAGCCCATATAGGCATTAAAATTATGTAGGGGAAAAAAAAGAAACTAGCAGAACAGCTTATGCCTCAGTCCTTCAAATCTCTCTTCTAGAATCCTTCCAGAGAGGATTAATATCACCAAAGCATTTATTTATTTATTTATTTATTTATTTATTTATTTATTTATTTATTTATTTATTTATTTATTAAATTTGTATACCGCCCTTCTCCCGAAGGACTCAGGACGATGAACAGGGCAATAAATATCAAAAACGAAGTACAAAGTTAAAAAACAATTAAATATTATGCCCAGTATAAACAGTAATTAAAACCATGTTTTTTTTTTTTTTTTTTTTTATTAAAAAGTTTTTCAATACATTTTAATTATAACATCCCATTCCCCACCCCTCCCCCACCCTCTCCCACCCTCTTACCCTCCCTCTCCCCCCTCCCCCCCCCGGACTTCCCAGAGCTAGATACAAGGTATAAAAATTAAAATAACCAATCAAAAACGCCCATATGCTAACAATAATAACTTATTAATTCTCTCGCGCTTTAGCTCTTATAAATTGACTACAAGCAATATACTTATTCAAATGCTAAATAAAACTTTTTAGTCCCATATTTATTCTGGATGTAATCAATCCATTTCTTCCACTCCACAATGTATCGTTGTTGAGAATGGTCTTTCAAATATGCTGAAATCTTTGCCATCTCCGCCAGGTTGGAAACTTTTAAAGTCCATTCCTCTAAAGTCGGCAGTTCTTGCTTCTTCCAATATTGCCCTATTAGAAGTCTCGCTGCCGTAATTAAGTTCAACATCAAATTAATGTCCAACACAGTAGTATCAGTAATAATACCCAGTAAGAACAATTGCGGACAAAACTTTATTCTTTTCTTGAATATCTTCTGCATATTCCACCAGATTTTAATCCAAAATGGTTTAATCTTTTTGCAAGTCCACCATATATGAAAATACGTTGCGTCTTCGCCACCACATCTCCAACATTTAGGCTGATAGTTTGAATACATACTTGCTAACTTTCTAGGATCTAAATGCCATCTGTAAAACATTTTATAAAAGTTCTCTCTTAAATTTTGAGCTTGCGTAAATTTCACATTTCTCACCCAGATCTTTTCCCAAGTGTCCATTGTAATGACTTCCTGAATGTTCTGTGCCCATTTTATCATACAGTCCTTAACAATTTCTGTTTCTGAGTCAATCTCTATCAATGCAAGATGTATCCGTTTGATATGCGCTGGTCCCTGATTTCTAATTTGTTTTACCAGATTTTCATCATCCCTCAAAAAACCAATCTTCTGATCTTCTTTCCACCTGGCTTGTAATTGTCCATATTGAAACCAAGTTTGTACAATCTTTTTTTCTCGTAAAAGATCGTATGACTTCAAACACCATACATTCCTCTCCAAAGTCAAAATTTCCTTATATGTAATCACATCATGTTTAAATCCAACATTTATATTCTCTATTGCGTGTTTGGGTATTGCCCATAACGGTATCTTATAATTTAATTTTTGTCTGTGCTTTTTCCAAACTCTCAACAAAGCATTCCTCAAAATATGCATTTTAAAAACATTATCTACCTTTTTGTCATATAGTAAATATGCGTGCCAACCAAATAACAAGTCATGCCCTTCAAGATTTAAGAGTCTCGCCTGTGTCAAATTAATCCAATCACTTATAGCTGATAATGCAGCAGCTTCATAATATAATTTAAAATTGGGCATTCTTAGACCACCTCTTTCACGTGTATCCTGCATAATTTTAAATTTGACCCGTGGCCTTTTCCCTGCCCAAACAAATTTATTGATACCCTTCTGCCACTCCTCCAAATTTGAATCCTTTTTGAGAATGGGTATCATTTGAAACAAAAATAAAAATTTTGGCAGAACATTCATTTTTACTGCTGCAATTCTTCCCAATAATGATAGTTGTAATTTTTTCCAACTATCCAATTCTTTTTGCACTTTATTCCATAACTTTTCATAATTATTTTTATATAATTTAACATTTGAGGGTGCTAAATATACCCCCAAATATTTAACTCTTTCAACAATTTCAAATCCAGTTAAGCTTTCTATAGAAACCTTTTGTGATACTGTCATATTTTTAGATAAAATTTTAGTTTTTTGTATGTTAATCTTAAATCCAGAAACTTTCCCATATTGAAATATTAACTCCATCAATTCCATAACAGAATTTTCTGGGTGTGTCAAAGTAATAACCAGATCATCCGCAAAAGCCCTCAATTTATAGTCCTGATCTCTTATTTGAACTCCCTTAACTATTTCCGAATTCCGTATTTTAATCAATAATATCTCCAATGTTAAAACAAATAATAAAGGTGATAACGGGCAACCCTGCCTCGTACCCTTTTCAATATTGCATATTTCAGTCAAACTATTATTAACAATTATTCGAGCTGTTTGCTTCTGGTATATTGCCCTAATTGGTTGTAAAAATTCATCCCCAAAGTTCATTTTATCTAATACTTTCAACAAAAATTTCCAATCCAATTGATCAAAAGCTTTTTCAGCATCCAAAAAGATCAGTGCTGCAGGGATCTGGTTATTCCTTTCCAAAAATTCCAACAAGTCAACTATATGTCGCACATTATTTTTCATTTGTCTACCACTTATAAACCCAGTTTGATCACCATGAATCACCTGTTGCAATACCCTCATAAGTCTACTAGCTAACACCTTAGCAAATATCTTGTAGTCCGTATTCAAAAGTGAAATTGGCCTATAATTTTTTGCTTGAGTAACATCCTGATCTTCTTTAGGAATTAAAGAAATAAAAGCAGTTTTCCAAGACGGGGGTACTCCTCCCCCCTTTTGAATTGTGTGAAACAGTTCCTTTAATGGCTTTATCATCTCAAACTGTAGATTTTTATAATACACAGCAGTCAAACCATCGGTGCCTGGTGCTTTACCTACTTTTAACTGTTTAATTGCCAAATATATTTCTTCCTCAGTTATCAACTGATTCATTTCTTCTTTTTGCTCTTGCGTAAGAACCGGAATATCAAAGTCTTTTAAATATAAATCAATGTCCATTTCATTAATCTTGTCGCTAGCATATAATTTAGAAAAAAAATCAACAAAAGTTTCCTTAATAAGATTCTGTTGATACACAATCTTCCCCTTATGTTCTATTTTGTCTATATTAGAAACCCTTTGCTTCTTCCTTAACATATATGCTAACCATCTGCCTGGTTTATTGGCATTGCAAAAAGTATTATGCCTTGCAAACCGTAGATTAGTTGCCACCTGATCAGCCATTAACTTATCAAATTGTCCTCTTAATAACTTAATAGTCTCTTTAATCTTCACATCCGATGGGTTCAAAATTAAAGCCTTTTCTTTTTCTTTAATCTCTGTCTCTAATTCTTTCCTCCTAAATTCCAGTAATTAAAACCATGTTAAAACCCCATCCCTTAACCCATCAAATCAGGCCGGACTGCTCAAATAAATAAATTTTTAGATCCCGCCGGAAGGAGCGAAGTTCAGGGGCCATCTGGAGCTCGATCTGGCGCACCCACAGAGAATGCCCTCCCCCTAGGGGCCACCAATTGACATTCTTTGATCGGAGGCACCCTGAAGAGGCCCTCTCTGTGGGAGCGCACTGGACGGAGGGAAGTTGACGCAGGCCGCAGGTGTTGCCATAGGTAATCCAGACGCATGCCATGTAGGGCTTTGTAAGTCATTACCAACAACTTGAATCTCACCCGGAGGTCAACCGGCAGCCAATGCAGCTCACGGAGCAGAGGTGTAACATGGGAGTATCGGGGAACTCCCAACACAACTCCGGCGGCTGCATTCTGCACCAGTTGGAGCCTCCGAGTGGTCTTCAAGGGCAGCCCCATGTAGAGAGCATTACAGTAGTCCAGACGAGAGGTCACGAGCGCATGAGTGACTGTACGCAAGGCATCCCAGTCCAGATAGGGCTGCAACTGGTGCACCAGGTGAACCTGGGCAAAGGCCCCCCTAGTCACAGCTCCGATATGCTCTTCTAAGGAGAGCTGTGAGTCTAGGAGGAACCCAAATTGCATGCCCTATCTACGGGGGGTAATGACTCACCCCCCATGACAAGAGATGGAGTAATCTGAGTTTCCCGGGATGCCACTCAGCCACTCAGTCTTGTTGGGGTTGAGCCGAAGCCTGTTCCTCCCCATCCAGACCCGGACCGCCTCCAGGCACCGGGACATCACGTCGAGGGCATCACTGGGATGGTTTGGGGTCGAAATAAAAAGCTGGGTATCATCAGCATACTGATGATACCCAACTCCAAAACCACGAATGATCCAGCGGCTTCATATAGATGTTGAACAGAAGAGGCGAGAGGACTGATCCCTGAGGAACTGCACAAATGAGAGGCCTCAAGGTCGACCTCTGCCCCCCTGCCAACACCGACTGCGAACGACCCAGGAGGTAGGAGGAGAACCACTGAAAAACTGTGCCTCCCACTCCCAACCCCCTGAGACGTCGCAGCAAGATACCATGGTCGATGGTATCAAAAGCCGCTGAGAGGTCTAAAAGGACTAGGACAGAGGAACAACCCCTGTCCCGAGCCCACCAGAGATCATTCATCAGCGCGACCAATGCCGTCTCGGTGCTGTACCCGGGCCTGAAGCCTGATTGGTACGGGTCTAGATAATCAGCTTCATCCAAGAACAAAGGGAACTGCTGCGCCACCACGCTCTCAATAACCTTCGCAAGAAAGCAAAGGTTGGAGACGGGACGAAAGTTGTTTAATATTGCTGGGTCCAAGGCAGGCTTCTTGAGGTGGCGGGAAAGCTACCCTCACTCAAAGAAGCAGTTATCACTGCCTGGAGCCAGCCTCATGTCCCATCCTGGGCCGCATAAATCAGCCAGGAGGGACACAGGTCCAACAAACACATGGTGGAGCTCAGCTTCCCCATGATCCTGTTCACATCCAGGAGAAACAGGATCAAACTCCTCCCAGATCACATCGGCAAGACTGCCCATATCCTCATCGTCAGACTCTGCCCAGTCGGAGTCCAGACCGGTCTGGATCCGAGCGATTTTGTCCGACAGATATCGACTAAACTCCTCGGCACAACCCTGCAAGGGCTCCTCCCTCACCTCCCGATTAAGGAGGGAGCGAGTTACTCTAAACAGGACGGCCGGGCGGTTATCTGCGGATGCGATGAGGGTGGCAAAGTGGTTAGATGATGGGATGATGGGAAGGGGTTATCTGTTGTCCTAGTAACAGGCAGATTCATGAGCAGAGTTGGTGGAATTAGAAGAACTCCCTACTGTAGCTTTTACAAAGTGAAAATGGGGAAAAGGTTTATTTATATTGATAATGTGACATTAATTGTAGTTAGCAAGCACACTACATCACACTAATTAGTTATTCTCTTTCTTGTTCCTGCTGATTTTTCACTGTGGATCATATAGGCACTCTTAAAATGAGACAGGCATTTCACTCCTGAAGAGTTCAGATCATAACTTATGATATGGTGTTGTTTTTTTCATATGGTAGAGCACTTCCCAGGAATATCTTGAAATGTTTTTCTCCATCTATACATTATACTTTGTTATGTATTACTCACTCTGGAATTCTGCCAAGCATTACAGTGCAGAATTTAGAAAATAATGATTACGTTAGGTATTAGCCAGTGATGTTATAAAGGTGCTAAAGGTCCCCAACAGAAATTAACCAAAAGCATTGTGTTATATTCATACAGATTACATTCATATTGTCATGCAATATGTCAGATGTACTGTGCTGTGTTTGATTCATCTGTTTATCTAATTAGTTAATCAGTATTAGTTTTATGTATGTAAGGTGTTTTATGGAGTGGTTGTTGATCACAATATTTTCCTTGTCCTTCTCTTCCATATTCCCTTTAGAATTAGCTTTATTCCAAGGTAGAAAATTAATATAGCAAATATTTGCAACTGCAATACTGTCCAATTTTCTCCCTAATGAAAAGATCTCATCAGCAATTTAATCATTACAACCGCATCCAAAATATCATTTGACTGTAGAATAAAATAGAGTAAATACAGGTGGTCCTCAATTTAATGATCACAGTTGAGCCCAATATTTCTGTTGCTAAGTGAAATATTTGTTAAGTTAATTTTGTCCCATTTTATGATCTTTTATGATCTTCCAGAAAATCACTGCAGTTGTTGTTAATAGCACAATTGTTAAGTGAATCTGACTTCCCCATTGATTTTGCTTGTCAGGTCACAAAAAGGGATCACATACTGTAACCATGAGACATTGCAACCGTCATAAATATGAGCTAGTTGCCAAGTGTCTGAATTTTGATCACATGACCCATGTGGATACTGCAATGGTCATAAGTGTGAAAAATGAGTCACTTGTGTTGTAATTTCAAGTGGTCACTAACTGAACTGTTATAAGTCAAGGACTATCTATAATGCAAAATATTTTCAATTGCTCATGGTTATGAAGTAAGTCATCTGTATATGGTTATTTCTAGTAAAAAAAAGAAAAACAAAGTGAAGGTATATTTAAAACCTCAGTTCTGTAAAGGCCAACTTTGATAAGAGAATGGTAATGTTTCTAGTCCTGTTGGATGTAACACGCTTAGATTAAAATGTGTGACACCAGCTGGACAAACTGGAAGGCTTAATTTCTTCTTCAGTTGATTCTTGGATGCTGTGAACTTAGCAAAGGAGATGAGCCAAGTCCAATATTATTATGCTAAATATCAAGCCCAGTACAGGTAGTCCTTGGTTAATCACAGTCCCATTTAATGACCAAAGTTATGATGGGGCTGAAAAAGTGACTTTATGACAAGGACTATACGATCTTACATTGACAGCCATTGCAACCTCCCTTTGGTCATGTGATCACCATTTGCAAGCTTCAGGCAAACTCAGTGTAGACTCCAGAAGTAAAATTGCAAATTGCAGTTATGTATGTGTTATTCAATGATCATAAGTGATTCATTTAATGACTGCAGCAAAGTAAAATATAAATCCAGTGCAGATGAATGGTGTCTCATTTAATGACCATGTCATTTAGCAACAGTGGCTAATCTCAGTTGTGGTTGTTAAGATAACTACCCATAAAGAAAAAGTATGTCTCTCAAATAACATACAGGTCCTGCCTTGTGAAAACAAATACCACAGCTTTATAGCATTTATAGAAAGTCCCTTAGAACTTCTTTTGAAGTCATCTTTATTCCGCTTCCCATTTTTAGTGAATTTTCTACACAATAGTTTTAACAGTTAAGGCAAATCATCTAAATGGGCTTTCCCTTATAATAATATTCTTCACTTATTGACTTAATACTTTACAAAAGACTAATGATATTCCTTACACCTATTCCTTTTCTGGGTTGAGCTGAGAAATAAGATGATAGGTTTGTTTAGCATGATTGTTCTTGACTTTCTTCTCTGAATGCATTGCTGCCATTCTATATATTTTAATGAATGCCAACACTGGAAGTTTTAAGAAGACATTGGATAATGATTTGCCTGAAATAGTATAGGACTTCTTGCCTGACCAGGGGGTTGGACTAGAAGACCTCCAAGGTCCCTTCTAACTCTGTGGCCTAGGATGGCTACTATTCTGCAAGCACTAATCAGCAAATGAAGTGAGGAAAGGAAGCTCAGTTCTGGTTGTGCAAGGCAGCTGTGCAATCACGAGGGATGATGAGCTAACCTGGCTGCTAGCCAGAACTGCTGTAGAGAGATACAGAGACAGTAGTCCTATTGATCCAGCTCCTACTCTATCAGTGCCCGTCCTCAGCTGCTGAAAGATAGAGTGCTAGTTTAGAAAGAGAGTGAGTGTGAAGACAAGGAATGGACAGAAAGAGAAGAAAGAAAACTTCAAAATGGAGTCCTTGGAGAGAAAAGTTGGAGACTAAAGCTACATGAGTATGCAGAATAGTTGGGGGGGGGGGTGTAGGTTGGAGAATTTAAAAAGTCCTTGAGTGGCTTTCCTGGAAGAAGGAAAGGCCCCAAAGAGGACATTTTCACCCAAGGCAGAAAGAAGGGACTCAGCTGCATATAGGCAACATCTAGACAGAAAGGAGGGGATCTTCTGTGATTGGCAAAGCCCTGGTCTCTAAGGAACAACTTGGGAGATCCTCAGAATATTGGCTGACTAGATACAAGACCACCCTACTGTAAATCCAGCCCATTTATTTCTTTCCCCAGAATAGGAGGGGACAAAGAAGAAGGGGGGGCAGGAGAGCTGACAGGGATAGCTTCTGAAAGGG
The DNA here is from genome assembly GCA_024449315.1 of Daboia siamensis. Lineage (NCBI taxonomy): Eukaryota > Metazoa > Chordata > Lepidosauria > Squamata > Viperidae > Daboia > Daboia siamensis. The sequence continues at coordinate 692,890 of JAKJMR010017869.1, read as the reverse complement.
AGACTTAAGAAGAAACTTAATATGTGAACAATGAGATTGTGTTGTATATACCGGTTGTAAGTAGCTTCACTGAACATGGTAAAAGCATAAAACCTCCCACTGTTGCATCTACTAAAATGGAGGAGTATCTAAAACATAAAGGAGAAGAATGGCATAAAGTGAAATAAGTGATAAAATCTACCATCTTGGAGGCAACTAGTTATATGTGAGGCACATTAGTACAAGGAAAAGAAAGGGAACCCACTCTGGTTCACAGCAGATATAGGTAGAAAAATTAAAGGAGACGTAGACACATGTGAACATAGTCTACCTATCTGGTTTTTAACAAAGCATTTGATACAGTTCCACATAATGAGTTCATAAAAAAAAGCAAGGCTAGGGCTTAACCACTGGATGGTTCAATGGTTAGGAAATTGGCTCAGTTTATGGTTAGAATAGAATAGAGCTGGAAGGGACCTTGGAGGTCTTCTAGTCCAGCCTCTTGCTCAAGCAGGAGAACTTACACCATCTCAGACAAATGACTGTCCATCTCTTCTTAAAAACCTCCAGTGAAGGAGCACCCACGATTTCTGAAGGCAAGTGGTTACACTGGTTGATTATCCTCACTGTTAGGAAGTTTCTCCTTAATTCCAGGTTGCTTCTCTCTTTGATCAGTTTCCAACCACTGATTATTAATGGATCACTTTCTGAACAGATACCAATCACAAGTGATATATCATAAGACTCAGTCCTAGATCCTCTTCTAATAAATCTTTTTATAAGTGATATAACAGAATTATTTCTAACTAAAGTTTATCTTTCCTGATGGCACAAAGGTGTGTAATAAAGTTGATGTTCCAGTGGGTGTGATTTGGCATTGCTGGAAAATTGGTCAGAAATGTGTAAACTGGAGTTCAATGTTTCTAAATGTAAGATTGGGGGGGGGGTGTCCTTTGGCAGGGTACAGTATTAGTGATACAATGTTAGAACAGAAGAAAAAGATTTAGGTATGCTCAGAGCAGATTACTGCAAAGTGAACAAACAGTGCAACTAGGCAGCTATGAATACAAAGACAATTCTGGGATGCATCACTAGAGGGATCTCCAAGAAAAAGAAGGTGCCCATCCTGTTATAGAGGGATTTAATCAGAATCAATTTGGAATACCAATTTGGAGACCTTAGTTTAAAAAAAAATGATAAGACAAAAATGGTACAAGGTATGAGGGATAAATTATATCAGCAGAGATTGAAGGAATTAAATATGTACATTATGGAGAAGAAAAGGGAAAGCAGGGACTCAATCATATATTTAAATATTTTAAGGTGTGAATAAGGTTTAGAAGGCAGTATTTTCAATATTAAGCAAAAATCAGGAACATGGGGTCATAACCTTGAACTGATAGGAGGGAAATTCGAAAGTAAATTTAGGTGGCTCAGTGGGTTAAGACGCTGAGCTTGTCGATCAGAAGGTCAGCAGTTTGGCGGGTCGAATCCCGAGTGCCGCGTAGCAGAGTGAGCGCCTGTTACTCGTCCCAGCTTCTGCCCACCTAGCAGTTTGAAAGCACGTAAAAATGCAAGTAGAAAAATAGGGACCACTACGGTGGGAAGGTAACAGCGTTCCGTGCGCCTTTGGCGTCTAGTCATGCCGGCCACATGACCACGGAGAAGTCCTCGGACAAGTGCTGGCTCTTCGGCTTTGAAACGGAGATGAGCACCGGCCCCTAGAGTCGGAAACGACTAGCACGCATGTGCGGGGGAACCTTTACCTTTACCTTTACTTCACAGAAAGACGAGCCGAGGTAGTGGATCAGTCATCAGTAACTAAGTTTAAACATACTTGGCATAAACATATGTCCATCATCCATTCATCCATCCACACTGTGATACAGATATAACTAAATACTTTTTCTTAAAATATACCTGGGAAAGTATTAGGATCCTGGGGTAAATCAGATAAGAATCACAAGTAGATGAACTAATTCTACTTTACTGTAAAACTACAATACAAAGTCTGGTCAAATGAAAAAAATTTTGATTAACTTATTACATTGGTAGTCAGTTCATATGGAGAAAGTTAACAAATATTATCCATCCAAGATTGTAATCTCAAGGGTTCACTGCCTTTAAACTTATCAAGAATAAAAATTTTATTTCTAAACCAGGGGTGTCAAACTCAATTTCATTGAGGGCCGCATCAGCATTGCGGTTGCTCTCAGGGGGCCGGGTGGGTATTGCCAGGGTGGGAGTGGCTAGAGTGTATATGGCCTACTGGGTGGGCGTGGCCAGCTCTACATCGTTCGCATCAAGGGTGCCTATGGGGGCCTGGGCAGGAGTGGGACAGATCTGAGGGTCTCTGGCAGAAGGAGGGTCTCTGGGCCAGGGCCAAGGCAGTGGGGGCCGTTCCCTCACTGTTTCCAGGATGGCTTCGCGGGCCACATGAAACCACTTCGCAGGCCGGATCCGGCCCCCAGGCCTTGTGTTTGACATGTCTGATCTAAACCAGGGGTGTCAAACTCAATTTAATTGAGGGCCGCATCAGCATTGCAGTTGCCCTCAAGGGGCCGGGTGGGTATGGCCAGGGTGGGCGTGGCCTACTGGGTGGGTGTGGCTAGAGTGCATATGGCCTATTGGGTGGGCATGGCCAGCTCTACATTGTTCGCATCAAGGGTGCCTATGGGGGCCTGGGCAGGAGTGGGACAGATCTGAGGGTCTCTGGCAGAAGGAGGGTCTCTGGGCCAGGGCCAAGGCAGTGGGGGCCGTTCCCTCACTGTTTCCAGGATGGCTTCGTGGGCCACATGGAACCACTTCGCGGGCCGGATCCGGCCCCCGGGCCTTGTGTTTGACATGTCTGATCTAAACTAAAATTTATCATAAAGTGATAAATTCAAAAAATGTTTTAAACAATTCGTATATACATTCACATCATCTTATCCCGTTAAGAAACTTAAGAATATCATATTAATTAATGAAATAATGTTTCTTTGTTCCTGTTATCCTGCTAACATAATAAAACTGATAGCTAACAATTTAAAAACAGTTTAATATCTAATAAAATATTTTGTTGAACTAATTTCGTTTAAGGTCTTAACACACACATATTCTTTAATATGGTATAGTATGGAGTATTCCAAATGTCACAAAGAAAATTCTAAGCCATTTGAGCACTCTAAAGCCGTGGTAACTTCCAAACAGTTAAAAGTGAAGGATTTATTCCAGTTCAAGGAGATAGCATGTAAGTTCTCTTCTCCTTCCCCTTCTCCCTTCACAATCACCACTAATAAATCCTATGCCCTTTTTAAATAGGAAGTAAATGATTTCCCTTGTTCTAAATGATGAGGCTTCTGTAGGACATAAAAGGGAGGTCATTTTTAAAACTATTTTTAAATTAAAAATAATTTGAATAAGAATGTGGAGTTTGTTGCTAAGAATTTACTTTTAACTGTTAAAACAGTTATTGCATTTTTGACCAGCTGCTAGATGTTAATCAGAAACTATATGAACTTAAGGTTATAATGGCATCAGTTATTCCAGAATTTACTCAAAATCCATAAACTGCACAAGATTCTACATATATGGAAATTGCATGGATAAGCTAGTTTTGCAGCAACATAAGATTTTGCCCGTGGTGGGAATTAATCCTCTAAATGAGGGTAGTTGGCACTGTCTCAAAATGTCTTTCCTGCAGAGTATATTCCAGCAAATTTACCAAGATGGCACATACCTTAAAGAATAATATTGACTTTTAGGCATTTTACACTTTTCTCAGTGATTTTTAAACTTAAACATTTTCTAAGGAGATTTCATATTATTATGGACATGTAGACCTCAATTGTAACCATAATGGAGGCTGCTCAAGTTGACAAGCTGTGATGGTTGTTAAATGAGGCAACCATGTGATCTATCCCGACTCCTACTCTTTCAGATCTGGAAGCTAAATAATTGTGTGGGTTGTTAGAGCATGAGGTGCCTCACAGGCAGGGGAGGCCCTGGGTTGCTTAGCATAGGGTCAAGCCCACCTGTTCCGGGCCTCTCAAAACCTCCTTCATCCCCTAAGGTACTTTGTACTCTGCCTTGGGCCTGCTTTCTCATCTCACCAGATCCTACATACACTCCTCTCCACCCCTCCTTCACTGATCACTCATCTTCTGTAGATCTTCAGAACTTTGTAGATCTGTAGAACATAAGTGGCACCACTCCACCTTTGCATCCCAGCAGGTCCTGTGACAGTCTTGGAAGCAGCTGTCATTTCTGGAGCAGCTTCCAAAGGGATGGTTACCTCTGGGATGGCACCATTGGTTTAGGGAGGCCAATGAATGAAGCAGCCTGCTTTTTTCCTATAATGTGAGCTCTGAAGTTCTACAAAAGGTAAGTGAGTGATCAGTGATGGGGGATGGCGAGGAAGATGTGGGACCTGATGGATATGAAGCAGGCCAAGGCAGTAGTGTAAGGAAGCAGACCCAAGTTGCAGGACATCAGTGAGACATGTTAGGGGAAGATGGTGTACTGGTGCTGCAGCATCCCTGCTGTAAGTCATAAGGACAAATCCACCTGAATTTTGCACATTATGGCAGGGGCCATAATTTCAAAACTGGGTCATAAGTATCTTGGGGGGTGGGGTTTCTGACATAACTTAGAGCAGTTGCCAAACAACTGATCATAAATCACAAACTACCTGGACTGTGCTAAATTCTGGGAGAATAGCCATATCTCAGAGTTTATAATCTCAACTAGCAACTATCTACATAGCAGAATGCTCCACCAACTACAAGATCAGGACCAAATAATTTCAGCATGTATAGCATCCTCAATTTAATAAAAGGGAAGATACAGTCATCAGTTATTCCCATGAAAGATGAGGAAGAATTGGTTCAGGTGTTTGGCACTCTTTCTCTAGAAGAACAGCAAATAATTATATACAAACTTGAGGCAATTAAATCAAAGATTCAGTCAGTGACCACAGCAATCAAATTCTTCAGCACTTTACTGTACTATTCTCCCAACTGTCCTACTGTTGAAATGCTGACAAGTTCATGGAGTGAGTGCCACCAAAAAAAAAGTATGTGCTCCAGCCCAAAACTCACTCAAGCAAATGAAAGGAACACAAAGTTATTCAATGTTAACACAATCCTTTCATAATCTCCCAGATTACTACAGTCATGTTGGGAGTGCTGAAGCACTTTCGGGTTGAAAGGATTGAATGACAACATCATCACTCGGGACTCCTTTCATATCCAACTCCCATCTGTTCATCCTACAGATGATAATCTCTTACAACAAATAGAACAGATTAGTTCCCCACCTCCACTGGCCAGTGACCAAGTATTAAGACTCAGGCTTGGTCTAAGGTAGGGCTTTTCAACCAGGGGTATGGGTACCACCTGTGGTACATTGGCACCTGGCAGGTGGTATGCAACCATACTAGAAAAGTGGTAGTGGGGGAGGGGAATGAGCTGAAACATTGGCACCGCAGAAGCCTGAGCGAGAGACGGCTGGAGCTGCAGGGCTGTCAGGGCTCAGCGGAAACGCCATGATCAGCACCAGGCGCCAGCTGGAGCTTGGCACTGAGCCCAGAAGAAGTGCCGATCAGCTGGAATGTTGCAGATCTCCAGGGTCTTATGATTTACACTCAGATGCTTGGCAACTGATTCATATTTATGATGGTCAGTGTCCCGGGGTCATGTGATGTGACCAAAACCTGCTGCAACCACCCAGCAGAAGGGGGGAATAAAAACCAAACACCACCGCATTCCACCCCCACTGCCAATCCTCAACAGAAATGCTCACAACAATGAAAACCTCGGACAGGAGGAACAGCGCCACCGGGTGGGCAGGCAGGTGTCTTGCTTGGCTGTGGCTTGGCAGTAACTTTTTTCACTGCCATTGTAACTGAACAGTCACTAAGTGAACTGTTGTAAGTTGAGGAGTACCTGTACTTCACCACTTTTTTCCCTTTTGGGGGGGGGGCATCAAGTTTTTGACACCTTGCTAGGTGACTGGTGGTACTCAGATGTTGCCATATCCTAAAAGTGGTACAATGGGTGAAAAGGTTGAAAAGTCCCAGTCTAAGGTCCTAATCTCAGATTGATGCTCTTCTGTTGTCAGACAACTATCAATCTCACAGTCACCATAGCTATATATAACTGCAGGCTTGGCCTGTCCCTGAATCTTTAGGTCACCCTGAAAAAGGCCAAATCAATAATAAAATAAAAAGCTAAGGACATTAACTGCCAACATGATATCACCAGTGCTTCTTAATTATATTGCTAAATATTAGATAGCTGTAAGCCCTATAATGCAGCTATCAATCTAATGCTAAGTAAATATAAAGGGGCCTTTTTCCAGAGCCTACTTTGATGTCATTCCATCTGTACTGCTGGTGAAAATATTTCCTAGGATTCCTTTTTTGAAGACACTTTGCTTTTGTGGGTCCAGAGAGGCAGAACTCTTGCTCATGTACTTATATGGTGTCCTTTTTATCATGTCCCAAGATGTGCTCTGCTTCCTAATCACCTCTAAATTTAAGAATGATACTGATAAATGCTTGCTTTTTAAGAAATTGTAACTCCACATTCATATACCAGGTGGCCAAATAGTTTCACCAAATCATACATTTGTGCAAAATGTTTAATTGGATACATTGTTTTATTGTCTTTTTCCCTGATAACATATCATAGTATTAAATTATCTTTTTTATTGTTTAAGCTGATCAAAAAGTGTAAGAAAGATATTTTAGTACTCCAATTCTTTATTTGAGAGTTCTTACAAATAACGAGTATCTATCTTAACTATATCTTTAGTTGTTTAAAAAGAACAGATCAATGTTTATTGAAGAAATGAATCAATATTGAAAATAATTTGGGAGTTTCAGATGTTTATAATGTATCGGGATCAAACTGAAATCAAGGCACGATTAATTGAATGCACTGTATTTTTTTAAAATTAGGGACAATTTAAGTTCCTCTTACAATAATTCAATTGGTTTAAATACTTGTTTAACAAAGTCTGTGTGATCCTTCTTGTTTCTCCCACCTTAAAAAAACCCAGTCTGTACCCTATAATTTTAAATCTGGGAATTAGCAAATCTCATTTATTTTCCTCACAAATGAAGGAGAGTATTTATTTATTCAGTTTAGCCAAATATTTATTCAATTGTGATTGAGATAAACAATTTGATAAATATATACATGAATAAAGGTTTCCTTACAATAGCTATCACCATGGTTCCAATTTTTCTGAATAAATGTCAAGTAGTAATATTGTGATATACTTGTTACAGAGTTATACAATCAGATTGTGTAGAATGGGAAGGAATATCATCTGCAATTTTCATAATAATGTCAATATTTTTCAGCAACATACAACAAGGAAATTAAATAATAACTTTCACTTACAATAGAAAATGAGTTATTCAAGTCTTAATAAAACAGGTGAAAAAACATTAAACAAGCGTCATTAAAATAAACCTCCAAATCAAAAGGAACAGAAAATTCTCACCAATATATATCTAAACTGTTCAAGTGATAATCATCAAAGAGTTGTATATTTTCATAGATTTCATGCCTTATTGTTATTATAATTAGTTGCACAGTCAGCCAAATGCTTAGACTGGATTGGCATTTTTATGCACCCATCAAGTCTTTCCCAAGGATCTCCAACAGGCAGATTTTATTCAATAATATTAAAGGTATTGTCACAGGATGTAAGCTGTTCCAAGTAAAGTTGTCTTTTGCAATTGGCAGATGATGATTTGTCAATGCTTGATGGCGTTCATGTGCACTCTAGATGTTTTGGAATTGCATCCAAGATCAATATTATGATTGATTTTATCTTTGCTTTATTTTGCCATATCCCTTCTGCTTCTAGTTGCAGGTCTTTTATTTTATGATTTTCTCCAGTTCTTTTTGTTCTATTTTGCTGTCTCCAGGTACTGCAATGTCCACTATCCAGATTTTTAAATCATTTTCATTAGCAGTTGTTAAGCTTGAGGTGGCACTGTAGTATCTTCATTTCCTTTTACTTTGCCTATTTTTGTGGACCTAGCAGCTCTTGCTTGTAGACAAGATTGAAGAAACCCCTAGAGTCAAAAAGAACTGAGAATATTTTGGCTCAGAGAAGGCCACTCAATCATTGACCATGCTTTAACTCTCTAACAACCAGTTGAAAAATAGTCCTCTAAAGCATGTTTTAAAACACTGATTTTTAATTTGCTTTTGATCTCATCTCCAGATGCAAATTATGGGACTACTAGAATGTTTTGTCAATTGATAAAAGATTAGTTATTCTTGCATACAAATTACTGTATATGAAAACTCCTGGATGAAAGTGATGAATGAAAGCCCAAAGACACTGCACCAAAGAAATTGCTATTAAGGAGGGAGTGAAGACAAGGGTGTATTCTAGCTTCCCTTATTTTTAATATTGTTATCAATGAAATGAATAGCCCATGTCTTCATTTGCCAAAATTGGGAAATAGACACGTGTATTCCATAGACAGATGATGCTGTGCTACTTTGGTGCCGGGATTAGAATGCAGTATTGCAGGTTGACTCTGCCACTGCAGGAGTTTAGTCCTGACCAGCTCAAGGTTGATTAAGCCTTCCATACTTCCAAGGTCAATAAAATGAGAAGCCAGATTTTTGGGAGCAATATGCTGACTCTGTAAACTGATTAGGGAGTTCTGTAAAGCACTGTGAAATGGTAGTGCTGTCGCTATTGCTTTCTCAAACAGATTGGTCTGAAGTAGTTGTTCTATTATACTACCTGAACACTGCCAAGAAGAATGCCTACAAATTAATTATTCTAAAACCAAACTCCTAGTTTTTGCTAAGCACCCTAAGATGGCTGGTCTGGGGACTAAATAATTATTTAATTGAGCAAGTCAAGATCTTTAGATATCAGATTTATTTTTGCCAACCTATGGGCATCCATAAATCTCTTACAAATCATTCCTTCCTTTGGAAAGAGTTTGATTTTTCGAAAATCATCTTTCAAGCATTTCATTGTCTTCTGAACCTGATCTTTTGTCTTGAAGCTGGCCTATTTAAAACTGAAACTTCTGCCTGGATTTTCAACTTCTGCTACTCAATTAAGCTTTCCTTTTTTCCAGTCTGCTTGACCCCCTTAATTATGATTGACAGCTTTTAATTTTCCTAAAGCCAGCCAATATATGCTAAATTTACAACTTACGACTTTTCATGGTGAGCCATCACTTTGATGGGCTATTTAATGTGCACTAGCTGATCTCAACAAAATGTCATTGATTTAGAGCTGCAAGTAGACTACCCAGCTCTATCCAGAAATATCTTCTTGAGTCCTTCTGTACACTTTGTTTAATCTATATATTTCAGTCACATAATGATCCCAAAATTCTGGAGTGCCTTCTCCTTAGCCAGTTTCAATGCCCTTCCAATATCTGTCATTGAAAGAAGACACTAAAAAATCTCCTTCAAATAGAGTGTGTGTCCGTGCAATGGAGGAATAATTGAATTGGTGAAACATTATTCTGTATTGCCCTCTTTATGCAGATGATCACCAGAAATAATTTCCATTCTTTACTAAACATTCTGGTCATTCTGATTTGTTACATCTCAAGATGTTATTAATATATCAATCAAATTTTATTTCCTTAACCACAGCCAAGTACTGTTCTATAGATTGCATAGTAGTCCATAGTATTAATTCTAATCTTTTTCAGATATTTTAGACTTATAGCTTTCTTTTTATCTTAATTAATTGTGACTTGTGTTTTATTTGCTGGCCCAAAGATTGATTTGATTTATAAGCCACTATCTTATTTCACTCTGTGGTAATTGTGTTGGCATTTGGCTACATACTTTTAAATAACTTTTACTTTTCTTTTTTCTCATTTTTAATTAAAATGATTTTAACATTCCAACACTGATGCTTTTGTTTTTACCTCCTCAAAAAGAGTTGATGTTCTTTGGGCACATGAGTCAAAATTACTAAGGCTATGTGATGATTCCACAGGGTGGGTTTCCTTCACCATCACAATTATTTTCCCAGATTATGGTTCAAGATGTAGGAAAATCACCTCTGTGGTTAGCTTACGTTAAGGAGACCAATCAAGGCATTTCCTTCCTTCAGGAAAAAAAGCAATAAGGTATTATGTTAATTATAATATAGCTTAAGACTTGCCCCTAGTTTTTGAAATAAACATTCAAGATGAAATCTTAAGTACAAATGTTTTATTGACATTGTAAGAAACATTTTACTTCTCATTACAAAAAAACTAAATAGTTTTTGAAAACCTTTGAACAGCACACTATGACTGTTTAGGCCAATCTAAGGCTCCAAGAACACTAGATCATAAATGCAAATTTATCAAATGAAGATTACTAAAATCTTCTACATTTAATGCTATTCCTACTATATGTAAATATTTTACACTGATTTTTTTTTAAAGAATACTTATAAAAGTAAAAAAAAAAAGAAAATACTACCCTAACATACATTTTCTATCTTACACATCTGAAGATTGACAAGTTCCACCCCCCAAAAGATATTCAAATCTACATATATAATGACATATGAATGCCAAAGAATCACAGGACAGTATTCAGACAGTTTTCTTAAAAGCAGTAAAGCTATTATGGAAAGCAAAGCTTTACAGTTAAAGTTTGGCACTATTTTTTTGGTCCCCCAACTTTTTTAAAAAAACAAACAAACACAGATTAATTAAGAATAAGGCACATATATTACAGAAAGAGAAACACAGATTTTTAAGAAAATGAAAAGAGGACATCCAAAAAACAAATAACCAAAGGAAGAAACCAGGATTTTTAAAAATAGTACCATATGACAATTTCCTTTTAGTAAGAATAAAAGTCTAAATTGCTGTCTTGATATTTAAGTGCATAGTTTTAGGTTCCATTCCATTCTGGAAAGTTCTTTCCTATCTGAGTCTAGCTGTATTTCCTTAAAACTCTCAATGATCTCACAGACCTATTTCTTGCAAGCTGCTCTAGATTGACAAGTTAGGCATATCCAAATGTAACTTTTGATAATTCAAACATACTACTTGTAAGTGACAATATTATATCAGAGAATGAAGGAAAAGGTTAATTAAAAAACTAACCAATGTATCCAGCAATATTTCATGTAAAATTCAACACTTAGTTTCTGGTGACAGAAATTAAATTATTATTTCTAGGTATTTTTTTCAATATAGTCTGAGTCATTTAGAGAAGGATACTACACTTAGATACATTTGAAGGGCACAAAGTTTGAAAAGACAGATTTATAATAATGTTGACAACATCCAGATGAGATTTCTGCTATTAAAATTCCTACCAAATTCACAAATGGAACACATTTTCATATCTGGCTGAGCTAGTAATGGTTATTATTTAGGAACCTGCATATACTGTACCATTAGATGCATACATAGCACTAGGTGATGCATAGCATGAGGTATATAACTAATTATTTGTGTGTTAGATGTGTAATCTAAACCATTCTGAAGAATTAGGTCACACAGAGATTATGCATATAATACATTACTAATTTAACACTGGTTCTTAGAATCAACCTAAGTTCTAATGGACTTAGGAATCTTTTGAAAAAGTCTCAGATTTAATATTTTAACAAGCATTCGGGAAGATAAAATTCTCATGACTACTGAGTCTCAGCTGGTGCAACAGTTTTGCAGTAAGCTTCAACTACTCAGTAACTAAAGCCCTTCACCTCCATATTTCCCAAGTCCAGCTTAAGGAACTGAAAAAAATGACCACTCTGTGAAGAGCTTCAATTAAGGAAACATAAAGCAAAACATCAGCAATTATCAATCTGCACTGAGAAGCTTACACCACAGATATGCAAGAAAACATAATGTGTCTTAAATATGTATTTTAGAAAACTGAATTATTGGAATTATAATAATTCAAAAATTTATCCTTTCTTTTGTTGTCAGTGTACTTTAATAAACAATATTTTTACTGGAAATGAAAGCAAAAAAAAATAAATACATCTGTTTTTATATAGATCTTATGAAAGAACATTTCAATGGTAGCAAAAGTAGCTTCTCCTCTCACTTAGATTAGTTGCTTTTTCAATGAACAAATATTACTCTGCACAAAAGCTGCAATGGATAAATTACAATTTTCATGTAATTTTCTATTGTTCTGTGATCTATTGTTAAATCCAGAAAGAAATGGAATATTATTTATTTTGTATAAGGACTCAGACTTGATTATTCAGTCCACTGATTTCAATGTTTATTTTAAGTAAGACCCAGTTTGGACCCAATACACTGTAATAATAAAAATAAATAGAAATATTTATCAGAGGGATCACAATCAAGCAGAAAATTTATCCACCAGTATCAGCCAAAATTGTCATAATTTTGAGTATCCATGTGGTTAAATATTTTTAAAAGTTACAGCCTACTGTCATAATTTTTTTTTTTTTGCTATAATGCAAAGGCTGGATTAAAATTCAACTATCCAGACCTTACTGGAAATGAATTATATAAAAAGATCCCAACTATCTCATTTGACAGGATTCAATCAAAGGATTCAAGTACAGTTCAGTAATATTTCCTGAGTCCTATCCATAAGAAATTGGATACAGAAAACATATTATAATTCTGACACAGTTGATTAACTAAAACATTATACAGCTGTTTAGTGAAGTCTACCAAGTCTACTTTCAAATCTAACAGCACAGTTTCAGCCCAACAGCAATGGAGATTTTTGGGAAATATGGAACAATAAACTCTTCATTAAAACTCCTGAGTTGTGAAACAATCTCCATAACTGAGTTTTCAATCATTTTATTATTTGCCTGAAATACTAGGAAGCAGTCTTTGCTGTCACAGAACATACACACATTAGAGTTATAATACCAATTAAATGAATCTTACTATGATTATTTTGGAATGTGTAGTAAGATTAACAAAAATAACTAAAATAGCAGTGAGAAATGAGAAGATAAATAAATTAACTGCAAATGCTGAGTAACTCAAGAAACTGGATTATCTGGAGCAATAAAAGTATAACATGAGATATCAAAATATGATAAACTATATGACAAATCTCAAAGAATGAGTAGCATTTTAGATATTTTGGATACATACATGTATTAATGTAAATCAGTGTAAACACTATCAATTCTGGTCTTACTATATTAACGTTTGAACAGTGAAGGTACTGGAAAATTGCCTATTCTCTTTAAATATATAGACACACCAACTATTGCTATTATTTCCCTTTGATCAGACTAATTCCTTTTAGTGTATTAAATACTACATGTATCAATATGCATTCATATTATCAAACTTGATATTTTCAGACTGAAGTATGTAGGCATTGGCCAGTAGTTTGCTGAACAACTAAATGGTATGAAACTCTTATACGAGTCAGGAAACAAGAATAATCACAGTTTTAACTCTTTCTATGTCTCCATGAATGGAGTGCTATCAGCGGTTTCAAATACTGAGACATTTAAAGCACCATTACATTATTCTGAAGCTCTGGTTAGTGCTCCAATTGTAAATGAACAGTGATTGAAAGGAAGAAAAAGCTTTGAAAGACACTGAATCCTTAGAAATATGTAAATCACATGGCAAGAATGTTAACTAATCTTTCTTTAAAAGTGCATATTTTATTTAAGTCTCAGTAAGGAGATTTATAATAGAGTTGAACAGTAACATGTTTATTCTAATAGGTACATCACAACGTATTAAAAAAAATGTGAGGCTTATTGTTATATCCCAATGGCTAAAAACCTAACTTAATTTTTGATCAGAGCAGGATATCTAATACTTAACTCTCCCCTCTCACCATGTTAACACTTTTATTGGAATAAATTTCAGGTTTAAGTTTTGCTGCTTTCTCAGCCTAAACCAATGATTTCTACCTTGGGTTCTAGACAACTTTAGTTTCTTAGAAGCTTATTAATAAAGTGTGAGAATAAGTAACAATATGCAGAATTCTCAGAATGGCAATTTGTTCATTGCCTTTGATCTTCTCCCTGTAATATAATCCACTGCAATCTTAATCATGCTGTTAGTTTATAGGTGATATTGATGAAATCCAACACAGCAAGCCAACTTTTTGCATGAAAATTCTGAAAAATTCTGCAGCAGGCAAAATGATATAGAAAATGAATTTCCCCTCAAAAATAAAAAGTTTAAAAAACCACAGATATAAAGCAAAAGAAATAACCACTCAAAAATATTAATTTTCCCCTCCCATGCCATAAATTAGTTTACTTTGCTTTCATCAATTCTCATCAATGAAATTTATAATGACGTGGATAGAATTTCAAATTTCGTCTCAGAAATGTGCCTTAGAAATTGTTTACATACAGTAAGAGTTCTGGTCATAATCATTCAAGACTTCTTTTGGGTATCAATAAATTGTAATATCAGATCCTCGTCAAAAATAAGCTAACATGCACATTACACTTTTACAGTGGTTTGTAATTACAAAAATAAAAACAAAGTCATATAAAAGATAAAATAATAAAAAAGAAAGGATAGCATGTGTAACAATACTGATTCAAAGCTGAAATGGAAGACAGTTTCTCCCTAGAACACTTTAGGGTTTTTCAGTTCTAATTCCATAAAAGGAATATACTTGAAACACATCTCATTTAGTTGAGATGAGACTGTTAGAGTACTTAAGACAAGTAACAAAAAACACACATTTTTTTCATACCCTAAGTTGTTTAGGTCTATTGCATAACAGCAAGAAACTTGCTTTCTTCTGCAAGTGAGGTCAACAAAGAATTCATGTCCCCAATAGCCATATTGGTTGTACTTATGGGCATAACTGGGAATGTAAGAAATGCTTGGGGAGTGGTAAGACGGGAAGTATTGTGTGATAGATTCTGAATGATACTGGGACTCAGGGCTCCTGAAATTAAACTGGCATGATCACCATCATCTACAATAGCATCAAAATCAATTTGCACACCTTCAAGGCTGCTTGTGTCAATGCTGTCAACTGTGCTTGTCACTTGGTTGACCCCTGGGGAGAGAAGCTCTGATGTACTTTCAATAGCTACCTCTTGTATTAGATAATTAGCTTCTGAAAGGGAAAAAGTTTCTGCTTTCAGAGCTTGCTGATTAAACCCTGTGGTTTGGTCATACAACTGACCAGAATAATTCTGCACATTGGAGCAGAATTGTTGTAACTGACCTTGAGATTCTACCTTGATACCTGTAACCCTGTGTGACTGGTTTGTATCCATTAGAAGTCCAGATTGCCTCACCGTGTTATTCCTTAAAGTGTTTTGCCATCTGTCTCCATAGTGGTTGGAATATGGTTGGTAAGTTTTGGCAAGAACTGATGGATGGGTCCCATTCTGAGACAACAGTTCTTGGCAGCTATCTTGTGAGGGAACTAAAATTTGCTCTATCATTTTATTGGAAGGTCTTGCTTCCTGGCAATGGCTCATTTCATCTTCTGACTGATTAGAAAGGTATTCCTCAAAAACTATATTTCTGCTCTGCATCTTGTTAATTTCATTGGCAGACTGCTCATCTGGCATCACATGATAGCCAAAGTTTTGCTGACTTCCACTAGTTAGCATGAAATGGCTTCTCAGCTTTTCAGCTCGATTCATCACATCACAGGCATTGTTCACAGGTTGTCTGCCAAATTTATTACTATATAGCTGTGATTTATTTGAGTGTAAGTGATAAGAACTTGTGTCATTGGTGTTCATAATTACATTTTGCTCTACACTGTAAGAGACATTGTTGTCTGGAAGATGCTGAAAGACATTTTGTTGGATAATGCCATTTCTCTCCACTGCCTGCTGCAGCTGCTGCTGGATAACCAAGTTATTATAGGGGCCTATGGTTTGAGTTTGCTGTATTAAGGACTGTGGTCTACATTTTAATTTTGATGGAAATAAGTCAGAACTTCCTGAGCTTACTTCATTCCATTGAATTGGTAGGTCATTTTTCTGAGAGTTGCTTGTTGGAGGAGATTGATCAAAGTTGTTATTGTTTTCCATTGCTGGATTGTGATATTCTTTGTGGCTTTGTAGCTCATCATTTGGCAATTGGTTGTACAAACCTTGATTCTGAGAATTCAAATACTGGACCACATCATCTGGTAATAGATCTTCATCATTCAAACCATCAGCTTCTGTGGTAGCTGCTTCCATAGCCACATTCTCACAAATACTTGGCGGGCCAGGGGAACATAAATTCTGGAACAAACCAACATCTGAGCAAATGTAATTCTTCAAGATGAAGTTTTGTTTTTCAAAGTATGAAGAGAAAGCAGGAGGGTTAAAGCTGTTGAGACTGTTAAAACGGTGGATTTTTGGAAAAGACAGGTTATCTGAGACTGGTCTTGCAGGATCACTAGCTCTTCTTGTGCTATTCCCAAGCATATCACGAGGCAGTAGGTGTCTCCTGTTGTTACTGTTGGCCCCAGTATCACTACATCTTCGAGGAGAATTTAATGGAGGCAAGGGTGACATCCCAGATTCCCTAGATTCACCCAATAGTGCCATTCTTGTTTTCAAGCTCATCCTCTCCATATTAGGAAGTGGTGTTGGTGGAGGCCCACCAATAGCTGCTGCATATTTTGCTTTCAGCCTGTATTGTTGTGTAGGAGTAAGACTGAGAAGTCCAGGCAAGCTGTCACATTGGCTAACTTCACTGGATCGTCTTGAAGCATCAGTTGAAATGGGATCATAGGAATCGGCAACACTGAGGTTCTGAAGCCTTCTGTTTCCCTGAGAAGCATCACTGGATCTACGACTGGAAAAACAAGGTGAAATCCCAGAGGACCTACGGCTGCTCATGTAGGCTGAGCTGATTGTGCTAGTACTGCTATCCCTTCTGTTTAGCATGTTCAGTATAGTAATATCTGTTTTTGTGACTTCATTTTTCTTGGTTAAGATAGTCATGTTTCCTCCAATGCTGCAGCTGCTAGTTGACTGAATATCTGAAAAGAATATTGAAAAGAAACTGATCAGGAGAAATGCCCCAAGCCCTTTCAGAAACGCTAACATTTTCTAAGTCCAGGAGGCAACTTTCACATTAGGAGGCAAACTGTATCATAGATAGGGAAATGTCACTAAGGATATCCAATTGCCCTTCCTGTTAGTAGGGACAATCTTTAGTAATGATTCTTTGCCATCTGAATTAGATAAACAAAAACAATTTGAGAAAAATAGTAATTTAAGTACCCATCTCCAAGCCATACAGGGCTTTAAAGATATTGACCAGCACCCTGAATTGCACATGGAAACACTAGAAATCAAAGCAGTTCTATAGCAGTGGTGTAACATGGTAATGCTGAAACTGGTTTCTATATGGACTGCTGCATTCAGAATTGTTAGATATTGTTCAGGAGTCATATATAAAATGTCAGTTACAAAATGGCATGGGTCCAGATTATTTACAGGAGTACCTTTTGCTGGCGTTAACTTCCCATTGTCCTGTGCGCTCCCACAGAGAGGGCCTCCTCAGGGTGCCGTCGGTCAGGGAATGTTGACTGGCGGCCCCCAGGGGGACAGCATTCTCTGTGGACGTGCCTGCCCTCTGGAATCAGCTCCCTGTTGAGCTCCGGATGGCTCCCAACCTTCGCTTTTTCCGCCGCGACCTGAAGACTTGGCTATTTGAACTTGCCGGCCTGGACTGAGGGACTGGGATTTTAGATTTTAAATGTTAAATTTTACATTTTGGAACGTGTTTTATTGTTTAGGGCTACTTGGTTTAATTTATTTTAATTTTTGTATATTATGTGTTGTATATAGTGTTTTAATTGCCCTGTACACCGCCCCAAGTCCTTCGGGAGAGGGGTGGTATATAAATCTAAATAATAAATAAATAATAAATAAAAGACCAGGTCCAAATGTGAAAGTTCAGTTAAACTGATTTATTGCTAAAAGCTGATGCACAGGAATCTTCTCAACTAACAGTCCGCACCGATTAAAGTTAGACAAGGATTAACAGTATTTGAGGGTGGTTGGATTTTTGTTTGTGGCTTTGTAGAGATTCTAGGCCAATCCGTCCTTTCATTCTGCCCCCAGGTTCTGTCATTCCTTCTCCTATACATATCATATTATAAGCACTTAATTTTGCTCTGGATGTAATTGTACCTTATTTTTTATGTGGTGTTAACTTATGACTAGATCATTTTTCTTTTGGCAACAAGTAAATCAATCCTACTGAGTATTGCTATGCTTCCACATGTAAGTACAGTATATTAAGAAGAAGCCATCAAGGATGCTTCTCACTGAACTGCAACTGGTCAAAAAATTGATACTGAAATCAATATGTAGCACTCCTTCTTAGCAGCCAATTGAGGATACCTGTTTGTCACATGGAAAAATCTGAATTCAGTATAGTTCCCCCCCCCCAAAAAAAAAGTTAAAAATGGACACATAAAATGCTGGAAGTCATATGTATCTTGCAGTTGGCCTTTACTGCCCTGTTTCATACAAAGTAAACAAAATTAAAATTATCCTTTTAGCTCTTTCTCCATATTACAAATATTTCTTTTTTTAAATTGTAGATGATATCTAGATTGAAAATTAAAAGAGCAGTAAAAAAATTAAAAATTGAAATCAATTTAATCAAACTTATATTGATCACTAATTTAATCACTTGAATGAAATAAGGTTTGTCTGGCATGATCTGTTTTTGACAAACCTATATTGGTGTCTAGTAATTTGCTTGTTTCTAGGTGTTCCCAGAACTGTTGTTTGATTATCTTTCCCAAGATCTTCCCAGGTATTGACATTAGGCTGATTGGTCTATAGTTTTATGGATCCATTTTTTTGAAGATTGGAACCTCATTAGCTCTTTTCCAGTCCTCTGGTAGTTTCTGGTACTTCAGGATTTTTCAAAGATATGGTGAAGTGCCTCAGAAATCATATCTGCCAGCCACTTCAGAATCTTCGGATGTAATGCATCTGGTCCTGGTGATTCCAATTAATCTACACTGATGGGGTTGTCTTATCTATTTTGCCTTCTTGCCTATTTTGATTTGTATTCCTAATAATTTTTTATGGTCCTGCTATTCTTAGGGTTGAAGTAATTTTTCCTTCCCCTTCATGGATTACTACCTTGTTGTGGTGAAGGGGCTTGCTTAATTCAATGAAGCTATGAGCTATGCCATACAGGGCCACCCAAGATGGACAGGTCACAGCAGAGGGTTCTGACAAAATGTGATCCACTGGAGAAGGAAATGGCAACCCACTCCAGTATCTTTGCCATGAAAACCCCATGGACAGTACCAAAAGGCAAAAAGATATGACACTGGAATATGAGCCCCTGAGGTCGGAAGGCGTCCAATATGAGATTGGGAAAGAGAAGAGGGCTAGTGCTAGTAGCGCCAGAAAGAATGAAATGACCAGGCCAAAGCCGAAAGGATGCTCAGCTGTGGATGTATCTGGTGGTGAAAGGAAAGTCCGATGCTGTAAAGAATTTTTCTCCATAGGAACCTGGAATGTAAGATCCATGAATCAAGGAAAGCTGGACGTGGTCAAACAAGAGATGACAAGACTAAACATCGACATCTTAGGTATCAGCGAACTAAAATGGACAGGAATGGGTGAATTTAATTCAGATGACCATCAGGTATACTACTGCGGGCAAGAATCCCTCAGAAGAAATGGAGTAGCCTTCATAGTCAATAAAAGAGGACGAAAAGCAATACTGGGATACAATCCTCAAAATGACAGAATGATCTTAGTTCGAATCCAAGGCAAACCATTCAATATCACAGTAGTCCAAGTCTATGCCCCAACCACCAGTGCTGAAGAGGATGAAATTGACCAGTTCTATGAAGCCCTACAGCACCTTATAGAACTAACACCAAAAAATGATGTTCTTATCATCATGGGGGATTGGAATGCTAAAGTAGGAAGCCAAAAGATAACCGGAATAACAGGCAAGTTTGGCCTTGGAGTGCAAAATGAAGCAGGGCACAGGCTGATAGAATTCTGTCAAGAGAATACGATGGTGATAGCAAACACTCTTTTCCAACAACCCAAGAGGCGGCTCTACACATGGACATCACCAGATGGTCAACACAGAAATCAGATTGACTATATGCTCTGCAGCCAAAGATGGAGAAGCTCTATACAGTCAGTAAAAACAAGACCAGGAGCTGACTGTGTCTCAGACCATGAGCTTCTCCTTGCAAAGTTTAGGCTTAAACTGAAGAAAGTAGGGAAAAGTACTAGGCCACTCAGGTATGAATTAAATCATATCCCTGTTGAATATACAGTAGAGATGACAAATAGATTTAAGGAATTAGATCTGATAGACAGAGTGCCTGAAGAACTATGGACAGAGGTTCGCGACATTGTACAAGAGGTAGCAACCAAAACCATTCCAAAGAAAAAGAAATGCAAAAAAGCAAAATGGCTGTCTGAGGAAGCTTTTCAAATAGCTGAGGAAAGGAGGGAAGCGAAAGGCAAGGGAGAAAAAGAAAGATACGCCCAATTGAATGCAGAATTCCAGAGAATAGCTAGAAGAGATAAGAATGCCTTCTTAAATAAACAGTGCAAAGAAATAGAAGAAAACAATAGATCTCTAGAGGACTAGAGATCTTTTCAAGAAAATTAGAGAAATGAAGGGAACGTTTCATGCAAAACTGGGTATGATAGAGAACCAAAATGGCAGGGACTTAACAGAGGCAGAAGAGATTAAGAAGAGGTGGCAAAATTACACAGAAGAACTATACAAGAATGAGCTTAACATCCCTGATAATCACAGTGAGGTGGTCACTGACCTCGAGCCAGACATCCTAGAATGTGAAGTGAAGTGGGCCTTAGAAAAACTGAGAAACAACAAAGCTAGTGGAGGTGACAGTATTCCAGCTGAGCTATTCAAAATCTTAAAAGACAATGCAGTAAAAGTGCTACACTCAATTTGCCAGCAAATTTGGAAAACTCAACAGTGGCCACAGGATTGGAAAAGATCAGTTTACATTCCAATTCCAAAGAAAGGCAGTGCCAAAGAATGTTCAAACTATTGCACCATTGCACTCATTTCTCATGCTAGTAAAGTTATGCTTAAAATCCTACAAGCTAGACTTCAGCAGTATGTGGATCGAGAACTACCAGAAGTACAGGCAGGATTTTGAAGAGGCAGAGGAACTAGAGATCAAATTGCCAACATACGCTGGATCATGGAGAAAGCTAGGGAGTTCCAGAAAAACATCTACTTCTGCTTCATTGACTATGCTAAAGACTTTGATTGTGTGGATCATAACAAACTGTGGCAAGTTCTTAAAGAGATGGGAGTACCAGACCATCTTATTTGTCTCTTGAGAAACCTATATGTGGGTCAAGAAGCAACAGTGCGAACTGGACACAGAACCACTGATTGGTTCAAAATTGGGAAAGGAGTCCGGCAAGGCTGTATACTGTCGCCCTGCCTATTTAACCTATATGCAGAGCACATCATGAGAAAGGCTGGGCTAGATGAATCAAAAGCTGGAATTAAGATTGCCGGAAGAAATATCAACAACCTTAGATATGCAGATGATACCACTCTTAATGCAGAAAGTGAAGAAGAACTAAAGACCCTCTTGTTGCGGGTGAAGAAGGAGAGTGCAAAAGTTGGGTTGAAACTTAACATTAAGAAAACCAAGATCATGGCATCTGGCCCTCTCAATTCCTGGCAAATAGATGGGGAAGAAATGGAGGTAGTGACAGATTTTATTTTCCTGGGCTCCAAGATCACTGCAGATGGGGACCGTAGCCAAGAAATTAAAAGACACTTGCTCCTTGGGAGGAAAGCCATGGCAAATCTAGACAGCACACTAAAAAGCAGAGACATCACCCTGTCAACAAAAGTACGTATAGTCAAGGCTATGGTCTTCCCGGTTGCAATGTATGGCAGTGAAAGTTGGACCATAAAAAAGGATGAGTGCCAAAGAATTGAGGCCTTTGAACTATGGTGCTGGAGAAGACTCCTGCGAGTCCCTTGGACTGCAAGGTGATCAAACCAGTCAGTCCTAGAGGAGATCAATCCTGACTGCTCTTTAGAAGGCCAGATCCTGAAGCTAAAACTCAAATACTTTGGCCACCTAATGAGAAAGAAGGACTCACTGGAGAAGAGCCTAATGCTGGGAAAGATCGAGGGCAATAGAAGAAGGGGACGACAGAGAATGAGGTGGCTGGATGGAGTCACTGAAGCAGTAGGCGTGAGTTTGGATGGACTCCAGAGGATGGTGGAGGACAGGAAGGCCTGGAGGAATGTTGTCCATAGGGTCGCGATGGGTCGGACACGACTTCGCAGCTAACAACAACAACAACAATGAAGCGCTACAGCACCTTAAAGAACTAATACCAAAAAATGATGTCCTTATCATCATGGGAGATTGGAATGCTAAAGCAGGAAGCGAAAAGATAACCACAATAACAGGCAAGTTTGGCCTTGGTGTACAAAATGAAGCAGGGCTCCTGGGGAAGAAAGCCATGGCAAATCTAGACAGCACACTAAAAAGCAGAGACATCACCCTGCCAACAAAAGTGCGTATAGTCAAGGCTATGGTCTTCCCAGTTACAATGTATGGCAGTGAAAGTTGGACATAAGAAAGGCTGAGCACCAAAGAATTGAGGCCTTTGAACTATGGTGCTGGAGAAGACTCCTGTGAGTCCCTTGGACTGAAAGGCAATGAAAACTGTCAGTCCTAGAGGAGAACAACCCTGACTGCTCTTTAGAAGGCCACATCCTGAAGTTGAAACTGAAATACTTTGGGTACCTAATGAAAAGGAAGGACTCACTGGAGAAGAGCCTAATGCTGGGAAAGATTGAGGGCAATAGTAGAAGGGGACAACAGAGAATGAGGTGGCTGGATGGAGTCACTGAAGCAGTAGGTGTGAGCTTAAATGGACTCCAGAAGATGGTAGAGGACAGGAAGTCCTGGAGGAACATTGTCCATGAGGTCGCAATGGGTCAGACACGACTTCATAACTAACAACAACAATTTTTCCTTTTTTCTAAAGATAGATCCAAAGGATGAATTAGGCAGTTCTGCTTTCTCTTTGCTACCTGTTACTTTCTTCCCATCTTCCTCCATTAGTAGACTTTTTTTAACATATTGAAAGAAACTTCTTAAAATTATTTTTTACATTTGCTTCAAGTCTTAGTTTATTTTGGGTCTTACCTTTCCTGATTTCATCTTTGCAGATTCAAGCTATTTGCTGGATTTTGCTTTATTTATGTATCCCTCTTTCCATTTTTTGTACTTGTCCTTTTTGTCTTTCTATTTATCAGAGAATTCTTTATGCAACCATGCTGCTTTTTTCTGGTCTCTTATTTTTCTTTTTTAGTGGTATTGTGCTAGATTGAGCCTTTATAATTTCTGTTTCCAGAATTACTAAGTTTCTTGAGTTGTTTTTCCCCTTAGGATTTTTATTAATAGAATCCTTGCCAAACTCTTTATGTTTGTTGAAATCAAACTATGACAAATAATTACATAGGGCAAATTGCTCTGCTTTTATTTAAATTATTTTTTTTCTATTTTAAGATTAATATTCCCATTGTTAAGAGGACTAAGTTCAAATACATTATTTTTACTTTCTCTTTTAAAGAATGAAATCTCAAACACCCAGGTGATACATTCAAATAATTATATTAGGTAAACACATCTTACCATTTCCTATAAGAGGTGGCAAAGCTGGGGCTTTGGAAGATGGCATGGGGTTCAGTCTTGGAAGCACTCCATTGATTTGCTTTAACTTTTCTAGCTTGACTTGTTCTATCCACTTGGTCTCTGTCATATTTCTCCTGGTCTGTAAACCAAGAGCTGTGGTTGCTGTAGAAATGGTAGAATCCATGATAGGGGTTTCATCAATAATGCTGAGGTCTCCTACATTATCTCTATTGGTCAGATTAAGCTCGATCCCATTGTTGGAATAGTTGCTGATGGAGGACTGTTCACTGCTGCATGTAGACTGACCACCAGGGCTTGGCTGAGATGTCTGGAGGAAAACAAAAGTTGGTGTTAGAGAAAGAACAGTCATTCATATAAATTTTTCCATTTCTGTCAGGTTAAAAACTACTTGAAACACTTCTGAAGAGACTCAACAATACTTTATTGCTAGCCAACTACACTATGTTAAGAATCTAACCAGATAGATTACATTCCCTTGGGAACTTCAAGATAAGGATTTTGGGGGAGGTCTAACCTATGCTACTTACTGTTCCAACAACTCTTAAGCCCCGGCTCCTCTTAATACCTCCCTCTAATCTAGCTATAGATTCCACCACAATTTCCTGTATTTGGTTCTGTTTCGTAACTGCAATATTTATGTGCCACAGGTAAATCTACCAACATTAGGCAATATTGTCTTTGTACTGGTGATATTAAGAGAAAAGCAAAAAAACAAACAAAAAAAAAACTATTTTCCAAATTAAGGATGCTGTTGATTAATAGAAAAATTGTTCTACTGATTTGTAAACCTAAGTAGCAGGGTTTTTGTTTTTTTAAAGGGAGTTAGCCAAATATATTTTATACTAGTAACTACTCCATATATTGTTTATAATACCTATAATAGTACACTGTCATAAGAGTACAGTTTCTTCAGAAATGTTATGGCTGCTTTTCTATAGTCATTTATATGGGAGTTCTATTCTATTGATCTCACTGTTGTCACATAACAAACATGTATACGTTTGTATTTTGAATCAGTTCACAATACATTTAGAGAGAGAGATTTTCTCCATTTTCTGCTCTGAAATGTTTCAGATAATCAAACATTTAGAAAACTACTTCTGCAGCTGTAGATACTAACATTAGTATCATCTTCATCAACTTCAAAAATCAGAAATGAGAAACTAAAATATTTAGAACTTTAGTTGTCATAGCTTTAGTGATGCTAAATTCAATATTCATACAAATTAAGACTATGTTTTGGAATAAAATCTGGATTGTTAAATGCTTTAACAATATGATCCCTGCATCATATGTGATAAGCAAGCAAGAACGTTCAATATTAACTAGTAGCAACATCAAACTATTCTGCCAAACTAATAATATATTGTATTATATGCATTTGGTTCAGATTTAAGTAGCATGTTTAAATTACTTAGTTCAACATGAAATGTCATTGGAATGGCTACAGCTGAATGTTAGCTGAGTGAATAAATCTGGGGGTCAGAAGTCTGTTTTTATATATGGAAAATTCTTTACAGCAGTAGCAACTACAGAATGATCACATATGTATAGGTAAATATCTACATATAAAACTAACCAGGTAGCATGCCATTTGTTATGAAATATGTTTTTATAACAGGTGAATACATTTAATGAAATGGTTTCAAGTAGCAAGTAAATGAATTTTTAACCGCAATGAAAATAATGTGGAGAAATTAAAATTCCCTCACCTTATTACCCACTGTCCTTAGGAAGAGAGAATATGGCATTAAAAGTATTAGGCAGAAGAAACATTGGATTAGTAAAACAAAAGTAGTAAGACATTTGATTATACAATGCACACACAAATCAATTATTTTCGTGCCAATGTTACATCAAAGTATATTTGATGTTATTCCTGAAATAAGTCAATTTTGCCTCTTCACTCTCAAAGTTATTTAGATCCTGGAATATTAACTAGGAATTACTAGGAAATATTTTAGTACACCTTAAATACTTCTACATTGACATTCAGTCCCTCAGGGCCAATTTCTGATTCAGCATCAGATCTGAAGACAAAAGAAAAGAGCTTTTCCATATAGGACTGGCCATCCATTCAAATCAAAATGCAAAAAATATATTTTCCCCACTCTCCATTGACAAGAAAGGCTATCATAACACAGAACATTATTGTAAGTATGAGAATTTGCATAGATTTCTAGGATAGGGTGACATATCATGCAAAATATTGTGGACACTTATAGTAAGTATCTAGAGTAGTATGCAATCCACAATTACATATTACCTGATCACATCTGTCTTTTAAAAACATATTATTTTCCAGGGCTAATGGGGAGATATTACATCATGAAAGCTTCTATTTCCAATAGAAGTGTTACTCACAAACAAATTAAGACTAATTTCATTCTTACTTATGAGGAAAATATTCCTTTATGATTTTAAATTATATTTGTAATTGACTAGAATTTATAATAAAACTTCATAAAATTATTTTTACATTTATATCAGCAATTAACAGTTGCAAAGTACACAATAAATAATGTATCTGTATGGCCACTGTTTGATTTCCCCCCTTTCTTGTAATATTTGCTTTTCCTAAAATTCCATGATTTTGCAGTGGAATATTGATATAATGGTATCCTCTGAAGCCACAATTTCAGGTTCAGAGCATATGGGTACTGTAGTTTCTTCTATTAATAGATAGAAACTAATTTTAGAATGGCAAGTGTATTCTTGGGAAAAGTTCTGTATAATTCCAATAATACTGAGGAGCTTTTTATAAGAAAGAGTCCTACAGGATTGTGAATGAAGATTCAGTGACAGATCTAAATTTCCAAGCCAATGCAGTGAATTTAGGCAGATTTACATTATCATGCATTCTACTGGGATACATTTGGTTAGGCTTGATAACAAGGCATTTTGTTAAGAAAGTTATTATGGAAGATGGTCATTATAATCATTCAAATATAAATAAGCTTTCATAATCTTTGCATTATACATCGTACATTATCACTATTTTTTAACATTTAAGTGGTGTTAGAATATTGCAGATACACTGGTCCATTCAAGACTAGACGTCAAATAGCACTCAGTTGTAACTCCCATCAGATCTATGACCAGGACAAGCAAATACAAATTTGAGTATACAAATTATGTGAAAAGCCATTAAATAGTTTGCTGTTGATGAGTTTCTCTGAACTATATAGATTGTACAATAACTTCCTTATTATTATAAACAGATGTTCTGAAAAAAGAACCAAATGTAATAATGGTGTAATAATAATATTAATGAACAATGTACACTTTTATATCTAAGAAATAAAAAGAAATAGAAGCTTACCACTGGCTTCTCTGACTTAACAGCTTTAACTTCGAGGCATTCTTCATGCATTGAGGTAGTGTTGCTGAGGTCCCTTTGCTCACCAACTGCACCTTGAGTCAGGTGGCCTGGGGATCTGCCTTGATCTCGTGGTGGTGGATGTCTTGGATGGATATCTCCACGTTGCTTCTTGGTGACATGTGCTTCAGGACCATGCACAGTTTTTACATGTTTTCGGAGAGAACTTGGGTCTGTATAGCGCTTTGTGCAGCCTGGTATTTTGCAGACATAGGGTTTCTGTAAATGGAAAAAGTGCTACCATTGGTTTGAGTTTGGGTATACTGCCTTAATTAATTGGATGGAATATTCTGTCCGGTTTCTGAGTATAATAATAACAGTCCTGTTATACAAATTGAGCTGAGAGTGACCAAAAGAAGTAATGTGGTAGAATCTCCAGTCATGAGAAAATTTGAACCAGAATTTGGTTGCTAAGCTCAAGCACAGCAATCCTTTTTCATTAATACCTATTTCCCCCTTTCAGAAAATTGCTAACTGGCTTTGTATCATTTCTATGTATGAATTGGAATAGTAACTTGGCCAATAGGAATATTATTATTCATAGGAATATTTCATATGAAATAGTCTCGATTTTAATATATTCACTAATATTAAAAAAGAAATTAATTAGCACTAGAGATCCTGGATCCCATTTTGTCCTTATTTTATTAGAAACGACCTTTCTACTTTATTCACAGTTGGCTCAGGATTCTACCCATATTGGTTTTTTTTAATATATTAAAGACCAGTCTCAAAACAGAAAAGAAAGAGTTGTGCATGCAAGAAATGCTTGTATAGTATTTGTTACTGCTTCATGTACCTGTTGTGGCAAGAAGACACATAATTTTTATGTCTGTAATAACTAACCAAAAGCAAAAGAAGATGAAAAGCAGGTAATGAGATCTTTTATTAGGAGTGATGCAGCTGAAGATTATCTACAGTATCTGTGTTTTTTTCTAGCAAGCATGCCATATTTCCAGCTGGAGTGTGAGAGAAAAGGAACCAATAACCAAATGAATGACTGAATGCAGAAGCCATCAGGCACATTTCAGGGAAAATCGGGCTAGCATTGGCTGAGTTAAACAAATGTTCATATTTTTGACAAAATCTTCCTTATAAAACTATCAGAGAGTGTATTGTTTGGGTCTATGTCATGATTCAACCAGGATTTTATTTGGATGTTGCAGAGTTAAAGTTAAAGTTAAAGTTGTCCCAGCAATTGAAGGAGATTTAAAAAGAAAACTTGGATTCTAGAACCAATTACTTGCTTCTGAATCATCATTTTTCTTGAGTTTCATGTCTTTATGTATCTTTAATATATAGTTGAACCATAAATAAATAAAATAAAATAAATATTTTTGATAGCACTACACTTATGCATTGTTAGAGAATTATACAAACCATGTGTTTTCTTACCTCATTAGAATGAGTTCTGTTTTGATGTTTGGCACGATCAGATGCATTTGAAAATGCTTTGTTACAACCCTCATGTTCACAAACATATGGTTTCTCTCCAGTGTGTGATCTCAAGTGGGTTTTCAAGTTTTCTAGCCTGGAGTAGGCCTTCATACAGCCTTCAAACTAAAGGCAAAATGTACTATTATATTATTCTAAACATTTTTTTATAGAAGGTGAAGTGTGGAAAAAGAAATAATACAGTAAAATACTCCACATCATACACAGCTTTCAAGATCTAGCCATAGTAGTAGTATGTTCTAAATTTTGTTCTTCTGTTAAAAAATGATGCTTTTACAGAAAAAATAACAATTATAAGGCACTGGCAGGATTGCAAGCCTATGCAAGTTTACCAAGTAATAGACAAAAAGTAGACCTCAGATTTCAAGATCAGTTTGCCAGTCTAATTATCTCACAAAAAGAGACAGCATGCACAAACTTGGATTTAATTCTGGCCAAGTTTCTAGATATAGTGATTTAAAAGAGACTAGTAAAGCCTAACCCTAACCAGGTATCCTCCAGATGTTTTGGGGCTGCAGGTCCCAAAATTTGTAACCATGCTTGACTGTGGAAAACTCATCAAGTGGAAATTCTTATAATATTCAATATCAGAAGATGTGGGGACTACATGTAAGGACTTTACTAACCTATCCATTTTTTTTTTTAAAAAAATAGAAGATTACTTGTAGAAAGTTACTTTTCAAAGCTATTAATCCTAATAACTGGTTGAATTCTATGTAGAAAGGATATATATCTCGAAATCCAGTTACTTAAAACAGCCTATTGCCTTAAGGCCTTTTCCATAAAATATCTGCCTAGCTGAAGATGGACTCTGTTATATTTTTGTAGGGCTGATTCATAAAAATGGCATATTCAGGATGTTTATAAGTGGAACATATTTTGATTTGAAATTCAAATCTTCATAGAGAAGATGTTCCATTTCTTTCCTGTTTTTTTGCTCTATTTTTTTCAAAATGGGATAACAGGTTTGGGGCAGATTTATATAATTGCATTACAATACCCATTATTTTTAATCCAGTTTAGCTGTGTCCACTTTGAAAAACTCTTTGCATATTGTTCACAGTATGCTCTCTAGCAAATGAAGCCAATGTCATTGATAAATATAAATAATTTATAAGAAGAAACTCCAACAGTGTACAAACATTACTTTCTGCAGAATATTTTAAGTAAATTTTAATGTAACCAAACTGCAATCAAATAGTAGGGAGCAAAGAAGCAAACCGATACGCGCCTCCTGGTTTATTATAACAGTTTTTACTCACAGTGCATTTGTGTGGCTTTTCTCCTGTGTGTCTCCTCATATGTACAACTAGCATGTACTGTGCCTTGAATGGTTTCTGTTCTCGAGAACAATCAAGCCATCGACATACAAATTCCTTCTTCTCCCCATGTATGTGATCATTGTTTATATGCTATGCAGATTTAAAAAAAAAGTTTTGCTTACTGTACACTCACATTGTACTATTTTACAAACATAAATACAATTATACACCTACATATGAACAAGGTTGGGGGGACTTGAGGTAAAAGTGAGCACAGCAGAGCAGGAGAAGCATGAGATCCTCACCTAACAGCAGTATTGTTATTTTCATTCATTTCATTTATTTCATTTTATTAAATTTATATGCCGCCCTTCTCCCTGGGGACTCAGGGTGGCTCACAACAATAAAAATTAAAAAAAATAAGAGTAAAAAATTTAAAAGAGAATTAAACAATAAATGCAAAATTATGAAACAATTTAATCCAGTGAAAAGCCTAATTAAAAAACGTAGTCAGTCCAGGCTCGCTTGTTGGAATAACCAGGTCTTCAGGTCACGGCGGAAGGATCGAAGGTCAGGGGCTGTCCGCAGCTCCAGGGGCAGTTCATTCCAGAGGGTCAGCATGCCCACAGAGAAGGCTCTCTCCTTGGGGGTCGCCAGCCGGCATTACCTGGCCGACGGCACCCTGAGGAGGCTGACTCTGTGGGAGCGAACTGGGTGATGGGAGGTTAACAATGGCAGCAGGTGGTCTCGCAAGTACCCCGGGCCTAAGCCATGTAGGGCTTTAAAGGTTATTACCAGCACCTTGAATTGCATTCGGAGAGTAACCAGAAGCCAATGCAGCTCGCACAGGAGTGGTGTAACATGGGAGTACCGAGATACTCCCATAAGCACCCGCACGGCTGCATTTTGCACCAGTTGAAGTCTCCGGGTGCTCTTCAAGGGCAGCCCCATGTAAAAAGCATTGCAGTAATCCAGGTGAAAAGTGACGAGGGCATGGGTAACCGTGCATAGGGCATCTTGGTGCAAAAAGGGGCGCAACTGGCGCACTAGGCAAACCTGTGTGAAGGCCCCCCCGGTCACGGACATTAGATGATCTTCCAAATTAAGCCGTGAATCCAGGAGGACACCCAAGTTGCGAGCCCTTTCTGAGGGGGGCAATACTTCCCTGCATCAAAAGAGATGGAACTTGTTGGACAATACGAGATGCCGGTATCCACAGCCACTCGGTCTTGGAGGGGTTAAGCCTGAGCCTGTTCCTTCCCATCCAGATCCACACTGCCTCCAGGCACCGGGACATCACGTCAAGGGCATCACTGGGTTATCTCGGGGTGGAGATGAACAACTGGGTATCATCCGCATATTGGTGATACTCACCCCAAAGCCATGGATGATCTCACCCAGTGGCTTCATATAGATGTTAAACAGGAGGGGGGAGAGAACTGACCTCTGAGGTACCCCAAAAGTGAGGGTCCTTGGGGTAGATCTCTATCCCCCTGCCAATCCAAACTGCGAGCAGCCCGAGAGGTAGGAGGAGAACCATCGTAAAACAGTGCCTCCCACTCCCAACCCCTCAAGCCGTCGCAGCAGGATACCATGGTCGATGGTATCAAAAGCCGCTGAGAGGTCAAGTAGGACCAGGACAGAAGAACAGCCCCTGTCCCAGGCCCGCCAGAGATCATCCACCAGTGCAACCAATGCCATTTCCGTGCTATAACTGGATTTGAAACTGGACTGGTATGGGTCTAGATAGTCCGATTCATCCAGGAATTGCGGGAGCTGATGCACCACCACACTCTCAACAACCTTTGCTACAAAGCGAAGGTTGGAGACAGGACGGTAGTTATTCAATGAGGCCGGGTCCAGGGCAGGCTTCTTGAGGAGGGGCCTCACCACCGCCTCTTTTAAGGCAGAGGGGAAGACACCCTCCATCAATGAAGCATTGACAACTGCCTGGAGCCAGCCCCCTGTCACCTCCCAGGTGGCCGAAACCAGCCATGAGGGACATGGGTCCAGTAAACAAGTTGTAGTGCTCAGTCTACACATGATCCTGTCCACATCATCCAGAGTCACAGGGTCAAACTCACCCCAAATGGTATGATCAAAACCTGCCCTCTCCACTCCGCCGGATTCCACCCAGTTGGAATCCAAGCTAGTCCGGATCTGAGCAATTTTGTCCTGCAGATACTGTACAAATTCCTCAGCCCTACTCTGCAAGGGGTCATCTCTCGGTCCCTGATTAAACAGGAAGTGGGTCACTCTAAACAGGGCGGCTGGGTGGTTATCTGCGGTCACAATGAGAGCAGAAAAGTAAACATGCTTTGCCACTTCCATCGCCACTACGTAAGACTTAAGATAAGTTCTTAGCTGTGTTCGATCAGATTCAATCTGCTGGACCTCCAACAGCTCTCTAGGTGTCTTTTCCAGCGCTTCATCTTCCGGAGCTCCTCAGTAAACCAGGGGGCCACCCAGGATCTGCACTGGGTCAAAGGCCGCAAAGGGACAACTTGATCCAAGGCCCCAGCAGCTGCCCTCTCCCAGGTTTCTACTAGGGCCTTGGCAGAGTTGTGGGCAAGGGAAGCAGGAAATGTCCCAAGCTCTGTCTGGAACCTTTCAGGGTCCATCAGGCATCTGGGGCAGAACCACCTGGTCGGTTCCACCTCCCAGCAGTGGGGGGTGGCGTACTGAAAGTCTAGTTGGAGAAAAAAATTGGACCATGACGGGTTGGATGATTAAATCCCCCCTACCCAGATCATTAATCCACTGCCCAGAGATAAAAACCAGGTTGAGTGTGTGCCCTCCATTATGGGTTGGGTCCTGAATTATTTGAGTCAGGTCCATGGCCATCATGGAAGCCATGAACTCCCGGGCCAACTCAGACGCCTCACGGAGGGCAGATTGAAATCCCCCAGAACTATAAGCCTGGGGAACTCAATTGCCAACCCAGACAAGACGTCGAGAAGCTTGGGCAGGACCGATGACATGCAGCTGGGAGACAGGTATGTAATCAATAGGCCCAACTGAATTCCAGGACCCCACTTCAAAAGGAGACACTCACACCCGCCTATCTGAGGGACAGTGGCCACTCGCGGACAAAGACTCTCCCTAATAATAACTGCCACCCCCCACCCCTGCCCTGGGCCCACGTGAAGCATCCGGAAACCTGGTGGGCATAATTCTGAGAGAGGGACACCCCCCCTCTTGACCCAACCATGCCTGGCCTAACAACTCAACCTGGACTACCAAAACTGTTGTCCTAAGTGAAGTGATGTGTTGCCTAATGGCCACATCGCTTAAAGTTGGAAACACCAATTAGGCCAGGCATGTCAAACTGCCGGCCCACAGGCTGGATGCATCAAACCATGCCCACCCCATTGCCGGCAATGGGAAAAGTCGAGATACATCACGTGACATCAGGTGACATTGCAAGTTTGATATGTGTGAATTAGGCCATTACTTCCATATTTCATGACCGTCATTAGTTTTTATGAACATTGGGACAAGGACAAGAAATATGATTCTCTAAATTTTGGTGAACACTACCTCAAGCATTCTTCATTCTGGCCATGCTACATGGAGGTATTGAGATCTGTAGTTCAGCAATACTTGGAGAGCCACAAGTTCAGTATCACTTTGCAAGTAATGGGACAAATCTTATTTTACTTTTATATTTCTTCTGACTGACTCAACATATTATGAACCTTCATGAGTCACTGTACTGATATGATAAATATCAAATGGTAACTGGGAGTAAACAAAGGGTTCAAATGAATATTTGATTACTTAGTCCATGTAAATGCAGAATATCTTAGTATGCAATAGTATGCAATGGGCAGGATAATAGTTTTTCTACTTATTACAACATTATTTTGCTCCTGTAACAACAATATGAATTGTGGCACCACAATCTCAAGAATGAAATGGGAAATAGCTATTTTGGTTGGGATAAAATATCTAGACATTTAAATGAATAAATAAATAACAAATATTCTTATCAGTATATGCAATAGGCCAGGCTTGTATTCTTAAGAATTAAAGTAATGAAAATAACATTAGCATTAAATAATATTTACTTGCCTCCATGTTTCTTTTTATTGATAACATGAGTTGAGATTCAACAAATGCAAACATTACACTATTTTAATATATTACAAATAGCAGCATGTTTAAAACCACAAGGCCAGTTTAAAAACTCATAAAACAGGACAAGGTAACCAGATACTTAATAGTAAAGCAGAAGCACAAATTAATGGCAGACTTGGGTAAATCCATGTATCTTTAGCTATGTAGAAAGCTTACAATCAAACCAAACTCAAATTACAGTGGTAATTCCACTTTCAGGATGATTCTATTTGTAAATCTCATTTCCTAGACTGCTGCATAGTAAATTCCAAGAGAATTCTTGAGAGTCTCATTATTAGACTGTAATATCAGCACAATACCTCTTGTCTTATCTGATACAGAGAAACAAAGTTGGCATCCATTAGTACATTAATTAATTTTATTCCTAATCTCCTAATGATCACCCACATAGCTTTGCAAGTAATTGAAAAAAAAAATATAGAAAGGAAACCTACAAAACAGAATTATTGTAATCCTGTATCCTCAGCTTGCAACCTACAGAGCAAATACAGAAGAATTGCATATTTAATAGTATTTAAAGCTGTATAGAACTGTGATTCTCTTCCTGTAAAAATCAATCAAACCTGATTTTATATAGGGAATGATAATTTGTGTACCCTTAAATTCCATCCCTAGAAAGGGACAGAAGTGATGGGTCTCTAAATGTTAGAAACCAAGACTTTAGAGCCAATTTCTAAACAGAAATAATAGAATATACTGTAATGTTTTGAATTTATTAGCTGATAATGTTTACATGCTTTCTTAAGGAAATGGTTTTCAAAACTCATTGCCGTCATGAAATTTAATTAAGTTAATCCTAGATAAATCTAATTGAAAATGAGAAAAAATTGTCATGCTAATTATTTCATTGATTTCAGTTAGGTTTCTCACAAATATCTTAATTTAAAATAAAAAGCACATAATAGTAATTTTGAAATGAAATAATAAAATCAAAAACAGCAGATGATAGATTAAACTAAATTTGGAGCAAATCATATACATCTTATTTCTTTTTGTAATAAATATTTGATTAATTTTGTAGGGTTAGGGTTGAGGTTAGGGTTAGGATTAGAATTTTTTAAAAAATAACATTTTTAATATTTAGCAAACAGCATATTATCTGTGTTCATGTATTTAAAAAACAGTAAGAGTTAATTTCTATATTATCATAATCAATATATTAATTAATCATTCAATAATCTTCTTCTTACTAATATATATTCAATATTACATAGTACATATCATGTTCCTTTCTCTCTAACTCACTTTTCTAGCCATTGGTAAAAATTGTCCCTTGTCCTAAAGTACACTGAATCTTCTTTTTCTTTTATCTTTAATGTTAATCTGTCCATTTCTGCACAATCTAAAATTTTCTTAATTAGTTCTTCTTCTGTTGGTAAGTTTTCATTTTTCCAATATTGGGCAAATACAATTCTTGCTGCAGTTAATACATGTAAAATTAGATATATACAATCTTTCTTGTAGTTTCCTCCTATTATGCCTAACAGAAACAATGCTGGATTGAAATCTATATGTTTTTTTAGTCATTTTTTCCAACCATATGTGTATTTTTGACCAAAATCTTTTAGCTTTAGGGCATACCCACCAGATATGATAATAAGTACCTGGTTTTTGTTTACATTTCCAACACTTGTTTGATATATTTTTGAACATTTTTGCTAATCTCACTGGTGTTAGATGCCATCTGCAAACATTTTATATAAGTTTTCTTTGTAAGCCACCACTTTCATTAATTTAGCATTTCTTTCCCATAATCTTTGCCTGTTTTCTAATTCTATATTATGTTTAAAGTTCCTTGCCCATGTTACCATTGCTTCTTTTACTTGTTTCTCTTCCATCTTTAAATTTAACAAATATTTATAGAGTTTCTTAATCAATTTTTCATCTGTTTTTAGCAGTAACTGGTCAAATTCTGTCTGTTCTTTATAAAATCCCATTGTTTTAGCATCTTTTTCATATCTCGTTTGAATTTGCAAGTATGGCCACCATGATAGATCAATACCTTGTTCTTGTAAATCTTGTCTGACTTTCAATTTCCCTTCATTGTCCAAAATACCTTTATTATAGGCCACAACTTTCTCATAGTTGATTAAATTTGGGTAAGCAAATGCTTCCATTGTTGAAAGCCATCCGATTTTAATATAAATTTTTGCTTTTATTTTTTCCAATTCTAAAAGAAATGCATTTCTTATAAAGTAGTTTTGAAAGTATCTATGTATTTTATTCTTCCCATACCACTGAAAGGCATACCATCCAGGTTGTAGGTCATGCCCCTCTAGGTATTATAGTCTTTTACCTCTAAGCATTATCCACTCTTTTGGCTATATTAATCTAGTTGCTTGGTAGTATAGGGTCCAGTCTAGCAGTCCAAGTCCTCAACTTTCTTTCGCTTCTTATAGCATTTTCAATCTAATTCTACTTTTTTTCCCCCTTGCCAGATTAATTTCAGTTTATTGTTGTATTTAGTTCATCAAAAAAGGTTTTTCTCAGTCTTATAGGTATTGTTTGAAATAAAAAGAGTATTTTTGGTAAGATATTCATTTTCAATGTTGCTATTCTCTTCAGCATTAAAAGTTGTAAATTTTTCCACTTTTCCAAATCCAATTTTATTTGTTTTAACAATCTTGCATAGTTGTCTTCTTTTATTGTTGTACATCTTAAAGGTAAAGGTAAAGGTTTCCCTGCACATGCGTGCTAGTCGTTTCCAACTCTAGGGGTTGGTGCTCATCTCCGTTTCAAAGCCGAAGAGCCAGCGCTTGTCCGAGGATGTCTCCGTGGTCATGTGGCCAGCATGACTAGATGCCAAAGGCGCACGGAGCGCTATTACCTTCCCACTGTAGTGGTCCCTATTTTGCTACTTGCATTTTTACGTACTTT
The DNA here is from genome assembly GCA_024449315.1 of Daboia siamensis. Classification (NCBI taxonomy): domain Eukaryota; kingdom Metazoa; phylum Chordata; class Lepidosauria; order Squamata; family Viperidae; genus Daboia; species Daboia siamensis. The sequence continues at coordinate 656,174 of JAKJMR010017869.1, read as the reverse complement.
CGAACTGCTAGGTTGGCAGAAGCTGGGACGAGTAACAGGCGCTCATTCTGCTACACGGCACTCGGGATTTGACCCGCCAAACTGCCGATCTTCTGATCAACAAGCTCAGCGTCCTAACCCACTGAGCCACCATGTCCCTGTTGCACATCTTACTGTTAAATAAATTCCCAAATATTTAACTTTTTTGACTATTTGAAGGGTTTTTTTGCTAGTTGTTTTTTTTCTTTTTTTCTGTTAGATTCTTTGTTAGCACTTTAGTCTTTTCTCTGTTTATGTTCAACCCTGCCACTTCTCCAAATTTTTCTATTTTCTCCAGAAGTTTAGTGCTTATTTCCAATGGATCTTCCAATATAAAGACCAAGTCATCTGCAAATGCTTGTAGTTTATATTTTTCATCTTTTATCTCCAGTCCTTTAATTTCTATATCTTGTCTAATGTTTCTATTCAGTACTTCCAATGTTAGTATAAATAGTAATGGAGACAGTGGACATCCCTGTCTTGTGCCCTTTTTAATATTGAAGTATTCTGTAAAATCTTCATTTGCAATTATTTTAGCTGTTTGTTTAGGATAAATTGTTTTGATTATGTTTGCAAAATTTTCTCCATGATCCACTTCCTCTAACTGTTGGAACATAAATTGCCATTTATGTTATCAAAAGCTTTCTGTGCATCTAAAAATATTTAAGCCATCTGTTTCCCTGGATATATTTTGTAGTACTCTAAAACATCTAAGATCATCCTTAAGTTATTTTTTATCTGTCTTTTAGGTAAAAAGCCATTTTGGTCTGTATGTATAAATTCAGCCAAAAATTTCTTTAGTGTTTCTGCTATTATCAAAGCAAAAAAAATATAGTTTACATTTAATAATGATATTGGTCTATAGTTTTTTTTATTTGGGTCAAGTCAGAATCTTCTTTGGATATTAAAGTGATGTTAGCCTCAATCCATGTATTTGGTATTTTAGCCTCCATTACAAGTTCTTTCAATATTGGGCTAGTGTACATCTTATTTTTGATAATTCATTGAGCAGAAAGAGCTGTCATTCATTACTATGATGGGTAAGCTAACAAACAACAGATCAAAACTCATATTCAAAAGAAGTTCCCCCATTTAAAATATACTTGTGCAAACAAAGACTCTAAGGTGCTGTGGTGTTTTCCTTCCTTAGACCTTAAGAGAGTAAAAGACCACACCCATTTGCAGAGATATAAAATAAAAATGCTGAAGGCAAAAGCTATTTATTTATTGGTAGAAAAGAAAAAGGAAGCTGAGTTGGAGACTTGAAAGTAGTTGTGCTGGAGGTGAAAACTCCTTGGTGAAATTAAAAAAAGGAACTTCTGATGCTAACCCAGTTGAGTAAGAAATAGTAGAGCCTAGCAGCTTGATTAGCCTTCAAAAGCTAGACTAGTAGCAACAAGCCATTATTTTATCTTCTTCTTACAAACAAATAAGGACTGAGAGATGGCAAAGGAACTGAGTAAAAGGAAAAAAAATAACCAGGCCATTTTAGGTGTTATTGAAATAGAATGGTATTTTAAAGTCTATGAACCCTTTTGATTTTTTTATATTTCTGCTTAAGGATGACCTAAAACCTGATTTGTGCTGCACCCAAGTCCAAAGAAAGATAAAAATATTCCAATTAAATAAATGAGTAGAAAACATTATACTTTTATATTTTGGAAAACATGGTTCAATGCTATATATTTGTGTTCAGCAAAAGTATGTGAATCTAGGATTACCAGTTTATTTGAAGGAGAAATTAAGATATTTCAATCAATGGAATGATAATCAGGTGTGTATGAGATGATGCCTTATTTAAAGAACAGAATTCTTGATAATCAGTATCACCAGACAAGTATTTGGAAGTCTGTCATAGTTCAAACAATTGAGATTTAGGGGGTGCTCTGAAGAACAAGTTATTGAAGTTCACCAAAACTGGAAGCTATTATCACATTATTTCCAATGGACTGGTGAACTTTGGACTTCACCAGTCCATTGTCAGATAGATTATATATAACTGAAAGCAATTCAGACATCACTGTTACCATCCCCATCATGGTTAACCAACCAGGATTACACCAACAGCAAGGTGTGAAATACTCAAAAAAGCTTAAAGACCTTTTCTGAATTAGTGAATGTCAATGTTCATAAGACCACCATCTAGAAAATTCTGGTGTCAGTATCATAGTTTGGCCTGCCTTGCTGACTCTGGAGCAGGACAGCCTGTCTTCATTGATGAACCTATAAATTCTGTATTACACCAACACATTCTACAGGAAAATATCAGGGTGTCAAACTCAAGAGAAAGTGGGGAGTTCACCCCAGGTGACATGGCGACACAGAAGCAAGAAATCGGAGCTTCAGCTTCCTAGTCCAATTTTGCTTTGTCTGGAGAGGTCAGAAAGTCTCCCTGGAGAGGCAATGAGGAGGAAAGGAAACATTGGGAGATTGGAGCCAATGGCAGTTGGCCCAAATGGACCAAGGAAACTCTTTTTACAGGCAGGAGAAAGGCTGCCAGCAAATACACAGACAGCCCAAGCCATAGACAGCCGGGAAGAAGCGAAGAGCTGTGGCAGTGCCGCTGAACAGTTGCAACAACATGTGAGATCTGGGTGAGATTGCTCTTTATTTCTCTTCCCTATAGACTTTTAAAATATAAATCCCTGAATTGGATAATTTTTAAAAGTAAAAACCCCAGGAAGACTTGGGAAGAATAGAGTTAAAAGTGGCGAGAAATCAGAAACGGCGGAACAAAATTAAGGAATATAAAAATACACAGAAAAGATTTGAGACTGATTGAAAAAAAATGATAATTTTTTTTGGCTAACTTTTTTGATTTGGGAAGATTTTTTTACTTTGTTGTGAAAGAACATTTTAAATAAAAGTTTTATTACTGGATTAATGAGGACATCTAGTGGTGAAGGAAGATACTGCAATAATACAGAAAGAATCAGAAGACTGATGACCTTGAAACAACACCTGTGCGAAACAAAGAACATTCCGTGATTCTACAAAAGAAAAAGCAAAGATTTTTTAATTACATCTTTTAACTCTAGACATAACTTATTACAGAAACTATTTATAGACAGAGGTTGTTTTTTAAAATATCTTTGAACTGAAAGAAATATATGGATTAGATTTATGCAGTTGTTTTTTGTTTTTTTTAATGTTGGATTATAGTTTAAAGCAGTTGGCCCTTTTTAAAACTTGGATTATAGCCTAAAGCAATTGGCTCTTTTTAAACTTGAATTATAGCCTAAAACACTTGGCACCTTTTTAAAGTTGGATTATAGCTTAAAGTAGTTGGTTTTTTTTCTAAAGTTGGATTATAGCTTAAAGCAGTTGGCTTGTTTCTTTTTTCTCTCTCTCTCTCTCTTCTCCCTGTGGATTTACAAAATTTGCCTGATTAAACAATGAGTGCACCAAAGCTCATTAACATTACAAAAAACCCTGCTTCTGCAACCTCTTCTGGAACATCTAGACCAGCAAGTCAGAGATCTATTGAAGCAATGTTACAATGAGAGAAGATAAACAATCTCCAAAAAGAGATGCATGCGACTTTACAACTAATGCAAGAAATTATGCAGAAGAATCACCAAGAAACAAGAAGCAATCTTGATAAGCTAAATGAACAAATGCTTGACTTAAAGACAAAATTTGAGGTTCATCAACAAATGATTCTTAAAAATGAACAAATATTTCAGAAGGTGGAAGATCAATCAGAACATACTGGGGAAAAAATTGAAGCACTAATGACAGAGAATAAAAGATTAGAACAAGCAAATCAAAACTTAGGTTGCTGCCTTGGAAATGGAGAAAGCTGAACACTATTTGAGATTCCAGAATATACCCAAAGATTAAAGAGGAAGATATAGCAGAAGTGATTATTAATCTATTAGCAGAGGCCCTAAAAATTGAAAGATTGGAGATGCAGCAAGTGGATGAAATATTTAGAATTAATTCGAATTATGTGAGGAAAAACAAATTGCCCAGAGAAATCCATGTAAGATTTATGAAGGAAACAACAAGGGCTGAGATATTAAGAAGAGTCAGAGATGACCCATTACAATATAAAGATAAAGAAATAGTAGTTCTAAAACAGATTCCCAAGAGAATAAGGGATACTTGAAGAAAATATCATTTCTTGACTTACAAAGTTGATTGTGAAAGGAGTAAATTTTAGATGGCTGATGCCAGAAGGGATTCTAATCAATTGGAATAATACAAGCTATTGATTGAATTCATTGTGGAAGGCAGAGGATTTTGATGAAAGATATAGAGCATTTCTGGGAGAAAGAACACAATATCAACAAGAGGATGGAAAAAGCCAGAAACAGACAGAACAAACAATAGAGGAAACAATTACACAAGTGGAAGAAGAAAAAGAGAAGATGAATCAAGAAGATGAGGGAAGATTAAGAGAGCAGAGGAGTACGAGATCAAGAAGACCTAAATATAAGTAAATCAAAAAGACAAGGAAAATGGAATTTTTTCAGTGAATATAAATGGATTGAATTCCCCATCAAAAAGAAAAAGAATTTTCAAACAACTGCAGAAATTAAACATTGATATAATTTGTTTGCAAGAGACACACATAAAAAAACAACACCATAAATTTTTGGAAAATCTAAAACTTGGAAACTTTATAACACATCAGCTCAACAAAAAAAGAGGAGTAGTTATATACAGGGCTTTTTTTCCTCATAGAATGCTCAGAAAAGCGTTCCGGCACTTTTTTTTGAAAAAAAAAAGCTCCCTCTATTGGCTTTAGGAGTAGGCAGTCTTGGCTCTTTTTTATGACTCGTGGACTTCAACTCCCAGAAATCCTGAGCCAGCCACGATGAGGGGAAAGAGAGAGGTTTCCAAGCTGAGCCATGCTGGCTCAGGAATTCTGGGAGTTGAAGTCCTTGAGTCATAAAAGAGCCAAGGTTGCCTACCCTACACTAGAGGAGGACGTTAAAATTATTTACAAGATTACTTCTTTGGGAATTAAACATCTGCTTCTGTCTTTTGGAAGGTAAAATTAGATAACAAAATAATCTATTTCCTATATTAACATCTCTGCAATGAAATCAATAAAAGTAACAGGAAAGAAATGAGAAACATTTTTTTCAATGTAATATGTCTAATTTAGCTGATGCTAGAAAAAATAGTATCTTTTGTACATACTCTATTACAACTAAACCACTTTAAATTAAACAATTCTTAAGAATGAAATATTCTTAATTTGGACTTTACTTTTACTGTTTGGACTGTTGTGTGTTTTGAAAAATAGATTATTTAGAATCTACTTATGTTGCACTTCAGTCTTTGAATAATTAACCTAGTATATACATAACAATATATGATGTTTTCCATGGTAAGCTTAACATCAATAACAACATTTATTAAAAAGGCTAAAATAATTTCTGGTGGTATTATTTGTACATTAAAATTTTGTTTAGTCACAATCTTTCACTGTGCAATGTTGCACAGGCAAGTTGTCTGCAGCGAAGGCAGGAACTTTACACTCTCCCTGCTGCCCAACTACACCATGTGAACTAGGTAAGATATTATTTGCAAATAGGATGGCAATAAACATTTACCTCAGGGCTTTTCAACCTTTTCAGAAATTGTACCACTTTTAGGACATAACAATATTCAAGCACCACCAGTGCTTAACAAGGTGTCAAAAACTTGATGACCAAAAAAAAGGGGGAGGGTATTTTGGGTTTCATTGGTTAGATTCATTTATTGTTATGGAAATGGCTAGTTAATAATATTATAGAAAAACAAAAAGTTGAGGTTCAATGTTAATGCTTACTTCTACTTCTGTAACAGAGGAAGTCAGAAGTGAGTGTCTTTTCTTTTTCCCTTCTTCCCCTCACTTTCCCCTTTTTTTCTCACCCTTTGCCTGCAAAAGCCCCCCAACTCACTCACTTTGCTCAGAAAAGCCTCCAGTCGCTCTCACTCACTCCTCTGTCTCTTTCAAAGGCACCTTGTTCAGTCTTTCCCCCACTCATTCCGCCTCTTTCAAAGGCCTCTTGTTTGCTCGCTCACTTACTGCCCCGTCGCTTCCAAACACCATTTGCTCATTCACTCACTCACTTACTGCCCCGTCATTTCCAAACACTTCCATATGCCACTTGCTCGCTTGCTCACTCACTTACTGCATTTGGAAGCAACGGGGCAGTAAGTGAATGAGTGCTGGTGCTGGAGGCCATCAGCTGTTGGGTGCCAGAGACCACTGCCATGAGGAACACAGCTCTGGGTTGGGGTTCGGAGCAGCTCCAGGTGGGGACTCAGCATGGGCCACACTGTGGCAACTGCGGGAAGAGGAATCCCTACGGCAGCTGTGGGGAGGGGAATCCCCGTGGCCTGTGGCTCCGAGCTGCAGGGGCGGGGGTGCAAAGAATGGGTGGCGATGTCGTAGCAAGACACTGGCATCGCTCCCAGTGACAGCACCTCTGAGTTCCGGCACCTTTTTTTTTTTTTTAGAAAAAAAGCACTGGTTATATATATATTAAAGAGACAATAGATTCCAAAATGATGTATGTAGATGAAGAAGGAAGAATACCAATGGTAGAAATATTTTAAAATCGAAAACAGATACTTTTGATAGCAATACATGCACCAAATAACAAACAAGAAGAATTTTATCAAAACCTTCACAGAAAAATAGTAGAAATGTAATATCAAAATATATGCTTAACTTGGGATTTCAATGTAATAGTAGATGGGACATTAGATTATAAAAACAGTAAATCAGGGAAACAAGGAAGAAAAAGATTACCCAAGACTTTTTTTTAACATGATAGAGGAAATTGGTGTACAAGATATTTGGAGAGAAATGAACCCAGGAAAATCACAATATACATTTTATTCTAATAGTCATAAACCTTGGTCTAGAACTGATATGATTTGGATAATGCCTGAATTAAGGGTTAATATGCAGGGAATTGAAATAGTATTAGGTAATTGAGCAGATCATAATCCTTTAAAAATGATGTGGAAAGGAATGCAGAAAAAATTAAGATGGACTTTGAATCAATCTATATTAAAAGAGAAAGAATTTATAGAATTAGCAACTAAAGAAATGGAATTTTTCTTCAAAGAAAATAAAAAAGAAGATACAATATTACAAAATGTATGGGATACAGCCAAAGCATATTTTTGAGGCGTAGAGATAACATCCACGGCGGGGGAAAAAATAAAGAGACAATGTCAGTTGTTAAGAGACTTTTAAAAAGTAGAATTTGAACTACAAATAAACCCACAACAGAAAATATTGAAAAGACAAATGGAAATAATAAAACATAAATTAAATTTAATAGAATCAGAAAAATTCACACAGAAAATTAAAAGGGCAAAGCAAAACTTTCTGAAAATGCAAATAAACCAGGAAGATAGTTAGCTTAGAAAGAGAAAAAATTGATAAACAATTTAGTAGATGAAAAAGGCTGTTTGCAACTTAAAAATGAAGCTATAAAAAGATAATTAAAGAATACTATGAGAAACTGTATGTGAAGGAAGAAACTTGATGGGGAAAAATGACTCAGTATATGGAAGAAAATAATTTACCAAAAATTCCAGAAAACTTCAAGACTATGTTAAATGAAAAAATAACAATGATGGAACTGACAGAGGCCAAAAATAATTTTAAAAAAAATGAAAAACCACCGGGACTATCTGGACTCCTGGCAGAGTTTTATAAATGTTTACAAGATACATTAAGTTTACCATTGAAAGTTGTATGTAACAAACTTTTATTTGGAGGCAAAACTCCCAAATACATTGCCAGAAGCAAATGTTACTTTGATACCAAAAGAGGACTCAGATTTGACCCAGATAAAAAAACTATAGACCGATATCACTATTAAATGTGGACTACAAAATCTTCACTTCAATAATAGCTGAGAGGCTGAAAGGGTTTTTGACTGAATTTATACACCCAGTTCAAAATGGATTTTTGCCAGAGACAAATAAAAAATAATTTGAGGGTAATACTAGACACAACTGGTATTAGTATTTTTAGATGCCCAAAAAGCATTTGATAATGTTTCTTGATAATTTATGATTCAACAACTAAAAATAATGGACTTTGGCCAAAAGTTTATAAATACAATTCAGACAATATATCAGAATCAAACAGCAATTTGTAAATGGGGATTATGCAGAGAATGTTGATATATCAAAAGGCACATGACAAGAATGTCCATTACTAACTTCCGATGAAAAGTTAATTTAAAAAGTACAATTTCTTATTAAATCTCAAAATGGAAGATGAACAAGTAAAAAAGACAATGATAGTATTGGCAAAGAATTTTGGATATAGTATAGACTTAGAGAAGTGGCAAAGTTTGTGGGAAAGAAACTATAAATTGACAATGTAAGATTTATATAAAGAAAACTTATATAAAATATTCTACAGATGGCACTTGCCACCAACAAGATTAGCAAAAATATTTAAAAATATGTTAGAGAAATGTTTGCAATGTAAACACAAACCAGGTACTTATCATATGTGGTGGACATGTGTTAAAGCAAAGAGATATTGGACAATAATCCACACTTAGTTAGAAAAAATGTTAGAGAAAAAAAAATTATAAACCTGATTTTTTTAAACTAGGTATAATGCCAGAAAAACCTGATAAGCAAAGTACATATTTGATTCTATATGTGATAACAGCAGCAAGAAATATATTTGCACAATATTGGAAAAATGAAGAAATACCAAAAGAAGAAGAAATAATAATAAAAAAATACTAGACTGTGTGAAATGGACAGACTTACTTTAAGGTTGAAAGGAAAAGAAGAAAGAGAATATTTTCAAACTTGGGACCTATTTTATCAAATGGTTAGAGAAAAGATTTAGGGATTAGAAATTTAATTTGTATTAGTGAATAAGATACTCAGACAACATGTTTTTGTTGAATGATTACTATTGAATTCTGTTAAAAAATTAATACAACTTTATATAAAAAAGAGAAAGTGGATTATGCAGCAAGACAATGATTCAAAAGACACAAGTTACACCACCAAAGAATGGTTAAAGCAGTAGAAAGTTAATATTTTGTAATAGCCAAGTCAAAATCTTGAGTTAATCTTATAGAAATATTGTAGACAGACCTGAAGCAGACAGATGATGCATGAATATCCCTGAGTTGAGGCTGTTCTATGCAGAGAAATGGGCTAAAACTCCTGCAATCTAATATGCAGGTTTTATCAATAGTTATTGGAAATGTTTTGTTGTTATTGTTAGTTGTGAGGTCATGTCTGACCCATCGCGACCCTATGGACAACATTCCTCCAGGCCTTCCTGTCCTCCACCATCCTCTGGAGTCCATCCAAGCTCACGCCTACTGCTTCAGTGACTCCATCCAGCCACCTCATTCTCTGTCGTCCCCTTCTTCTATTGCCCTCGATCTTTCCCAGCATTAGGCTCTTCTCCAGTGAGTCCTTCCTTCTCATTAGGTGGCCAAAGTATTTGAGTTTTAGCTTCAGGATCTGGCCTTCTAAAGAGCAGTCAGGATTGATCTCCTCTAGGACTGACCGGTTTGATCGCCTTGCAGTCCAAGGGACTCGCAGGAGTCTTCTCCAGCACCATAGTTCAAAGGCCTCAATTCTTTGGTGCTCAGCCTTTCTTATGTCCAAATTTCACTGTCATAAATTGCAACTGGGAAGACCATAGCCTTGACTATACTCACTTTTGTTGGCAGGGTGATGTCTCTGCTTTTTAGTGTGCTGTCTAGATTTGCCATGGCTTTCCTCTCCAGGAGCAAGCGTCTTTTAATTTCTTGGCCACAGTCCCCATCTGCGGTGATCTTGGAGCCCAGGAAAATAAAATCTGTCACTACCTCCATTGCTTCCCCATCTATTTACCAGGAATTGAGAGAGCCAGATGCCATGATCTTGGTTTTCTTAATGTTACGTTTTAAGTCAACTTTTGCACTCTCCTTTTTCACCCGCAACAAGAGGCTCTTTAGTTCTTCTTCACTTTCTGTCATTAGAGTGGTATCATCTGCATATCTTAGATTGTTGATATTACTCCCGGCAATCGTAATTCCAACTTTTGATTCATCTAGCCCTGCCTTTTTCATCATGTGTTCTGCATATAAGTTAAAAAGGCAGGGTGACAGTATACAGCCTTGCTGGATTCCTTTCCCAATTTTGAACCAATCAGGGGTTCTGTGTCCAATTGTCACTGTTGCTTCTTGGCCCACATATAGGTTTCTCAAGAGACAAATAAGATGGTCTGGTATGCCCATCTC
>JAKJMR010017869.1:590433-635924 GCA_024449315.1 Daboia siamensis | reverse complement strand
GAGATGGGCATACCAGACCATCTTATTTGTCTCTTGAGAAACCTATACGTGGGCCAAGAAGCAACAGTGACAATTGGACACGGAACCTCTGATTGGTTCAAAATTGGGAAAGGAGTCCGGCAAGGCTGTATACTGTTGCCCTGCCTATTTAACTTATATACAGAGGACATCATGAGAAAGGCAGTGCTACATGAATCAAAAGTTGGAGTTAAGATTGCCAGGAGAAATATCAACAACCTAAGATATGTAGATGATACCACTGTAATGGCAGAAAGTGAAGAAGAACTAAAGAGCCTCTTGTTGCGGGTGAAGAAGGAGAGTGCAAAACATGGGTTGAAACTTAACATTAAGAAAATGAAGATCATGGCATCCAGCCCTCTCAATTCCTGGCAAATAGATGGGGAAGAAATGGAGGTAGTGACAGATTTTATTTTCCTGGGCTCCAAGATCTCTGCAGATGGGGACTGTAGCCAAGAAATTAAAAGACGCTTGCTCCTGGGAAGGAAAGCCATGGCAAATCTAGAGAGCACACTAAAAAACAGAGACATCACCTTGTCAACAAAAGTGCATATAGTTAAGGCTATGGTCTTCCTAGTTGCAATGTATGGCAGTGAAAGTTGGACCATAAAAAAGGCTTGAATGCCAAAGAATTGAGGACTTTGAACTATGGTGCTGGAGAAAACTCCTGCGAGTCCCTTGGACTTCAAGGCGATCAAACCGGTCAGTCCTAGAGGAGATCAACCCTGACTGCTCTTTAGAAGGCCAGATCCTGAAGCTAAAACTCAAATACTTTGGCCACCTAATGAGAAGGAAGGACTCACTGGAGAAGAGCCTAATGCTGGGAAAGATTGAGGACAATAGAAGAAGAGGACGGCAGAGAATGAGGGTGGCTGGATGGAGTCACTGAAGCAGTAGGCGTGAGCTTAAATGGGCTCCAGAAGATGTTAGAGGACAGGAAGGCCTGGAGGAACATTGTCCATAGGGTCACGATGGGTCGGACACGACTTCGGAGATAACAACAACAATGCTTGATTCTTGGGTTACAGCATTTCCACAGACAGAATTCAAATATCCCAGTAACTGCACAATGCAATATTATGATAAAAAAGGACTAAAGTATAATATTTATACTTTATACTTTTGTCAATGACGTGTCTATAATTGGTAGACAAGTTTATAGAAGTTTACAGTTATGCATACATATTAATAGCAATCTAACTAAATACAAGCAACATTGCTCAAGGATCTGAGCAATATAGTTCTATCATGACCATATGGATCAAAGCGATCACAGGAAATTTGCTTAGACATTTCTTCTACATAAATAAAATTAAAATTAATACTATCCTTTGTAGTTACAGCATGTAAACTGAAAACAAAAAAGCACTATTTCTGATATTTTAATTTCACAATATGAATTCAATTTCTCTCCTATGTGGTAATATGCCATAGGAACTTCCACTATAAAGAAGAAATGAAAAATAAATACATAAAAACCACATATTTTCTGAACTGCAGAATTTTAACAATAAAAATAGAAAAAAATTAAAGTATATTCACTGCAGATCCACACTAGATTTTGGAAAAAAGTGCAGAAATAATTGTTAAATTTTACTAATATACTGTTTGAGTTACAGTTTAGCTACATATTACAGCAGCTTTATATCATTTTATATGAGAAGAGACACACTCTTTAAACCTGTAAGCTAATATATAAATCTAAACAATATTATTAGTCTGAAGGAATAAAACAGAGAAATAGAGGATTAGTATTTTTATTAAGAATTTCAAATGTTCAATTTATCCAAATCCACATTATATAGTTTAGCACAATGTGCATATCTCTCATAAGTATATGCTGTTAAATTCACACTAGCACAAACTAGCTTGTATTTGTTTATGGTTATCAAATTTGTCTGGAATAAGGAAAGTATATCTGGAGTATTTGAAATCATGGCCATCCATCATGTTCTGTACCATGATTAGAAAACCATAATCTAAACAGCAATGCATCTATTTCTCAGTTAGCTAAGAGGCAGAAGGCACCACGAAGTCATAGAATAGAGAATATTGATCAGGATGGCCCATCAATCTGACCTATGTAAGTCAATGTCCATGTATTTGTTCATTAGGAGCAGTCATCTATCTTCCTCTGCCCAGAAATCCTATTGGCTTTCTAAATTCTTCCAAAGGAAGAGGTGACTGTTTTAACCCTTATTCCAATAGCTGTGTACATATCTTAAAAGTACCCCAAATGTATAAAAGCTGTAATAATTGAAGAGGAAGTCCATTATTACAATCCAGCAGATGTGTGTTGTCTCAATGAAACTATACGCAGCCAGACAGGAGAATACAATGTTGTAAAGCAGGGGTGTCAAACTGCCGGCCCATGGGCCAGATGTGTCACACTGAAACCGTGCCCTTTGCCAGCAATGGGAAAAAAGTCGCAATACATCATGATACATCATGTGATGTTGCAAGTTTGACACCCCTGTTGTAAAGAATTCCATCCATCAGCATTCTTGGTATGGATAGTTAAGTGGGAAAGACTGAATTTAACTTATCATGGATGCCTAAACAAGTGATCTGGATTTTCCTGAGCTGAGGGCTGAAATTGGATAGAAAATGGGCTGTGTCACTCCTTATCCTCTTCAATTGCAATGAATTTTGGGGGGAGAGGTTTGAAGAAGAATTGTATCAGAATTTCCTTGAATATGAATACATTCCCTGGGAGGTTCGTACTCCAAATAAAGAGCAAACTTGCTCATACTAGAAGTTATACTGAATTCAACTGAGTAAGAATAGGATCCTTCCTCAAGACTTCTTATCTCATTGCATAGTAGCTAGAGCATGGCTAAAGCTGCTTGGGCACCACTTTCTTTTTCCACATTTAGAGTTAAAGGTTCAGATGAATGCCTAACTTAAAGGATCAAGAATCTTAACTTTAAAAAAAAATCTCAGATGGACAATCCATGTTAGTAGATACTACTGAATTACTTAAATGTTTAGTTTATGAGCTAGGATTGTATAAAGGTAAAGGTAAAGGTTCCCCCGCACATGCGTGCTAGTCGTTTCCGACTCTAGGGGCCGGTGCTCATCTCCGTTTCAAAGCCAAAGAGCTAGCGCTTGTCCGAGGACGTATCCATGGTCATGTGGCCGGCATGACTGGATGCCAAAGGCGCACGGAACGCTGTTACCTTCCCACCGGAGTGGTCCCTATTTTTCTACTTGCATTTTGATGTGCTTTCGAACTGCTAGGTTGGCAGAAGCTGGGACGAGTAACAGGCGCTCACTCTGTTACGCGGCACTCGGGATTCGACCTGCCAAACTGCCGACCTTCTGATCGACAAGCTCAGTGTCTAATTCAGCAAACAACCAAATATTTACTATTACCTCCAAAAACGTTTGAGTTAATGCAATAAATCAGTGAAATTATATTGAAAGAAAGCTAAACAAATGCAAACTCTGTTTCTAGATATATATAATTTCAGGTATATGAGATATTTATTTATTTATTTAGCAGCCTTATTGTTAATTACCTTATGATAACTGTATTTTTAAAAAATATTTTGATAACTAAGAATTTATATGCTATATATTAGAAGCTATAAACATTGGAATAGGGGTGTCAAACTCGCAATGTCACGTGACGTTGCGCGACGTATCAGGGCTTTTTCCCCATTGCCGGCAATGGGGTGGGCGCGGTTTTGTTGTGATGCATCCGGCCCACGGGCCAGCAGTTTGACACCCCTGGATTATGCTGTTCCCTTCTACCATCTTGGAACTGATTCCTCTAGGCTTGCCAGACACCCACACAATCATTTATTAATACAAAGGATAAACATGGAAAATTTCAATATGTTTATGATCAAGATATATATATTCTAAACTGTACTTATGAAAACAGAAATGCATTAGAAAAATAAGTAACTTAGGCACGATTTAAACACCAAGCAAAATGACTTGGAAATAATATAATAAACAATCGCACTTATATTTTAAATTCATGGTTGTGATTCAAGGTTTTCATTACTCTAACTCTAAAGTCTGATTGTAAATTTTAATTTATCTGCAAATGGATCAGCAGACAGAATAACCCAGAAGAGAAGAACCAAAAGTATATTGCATCTACAATCTGAATAGATGCAATTCACTCTGTCACCTCATCCTGTTGTGGGAACAGACAAAGGAAGCTATTCACATTTTTAACATTACATAATGTGATTTATTTCAAGATCTGTATGTGTATCCTGATCATCTGGCAGGTTCTGTTTACTGATATCCATATCAGTAAAAAGGATATCAGGAAAGCAACACTTGGTTAATGGTAAATTTGGTTATGACTATGTCTGTTTATAATACATATATGAATGTGGAAACAATTCTAGATGAACAAGAAAAAGATTAAAAATTTGTGGACAATTGATGGCCATTACTTAGCAGTTTAATTTATTTCCCTGTGAAAACAGAACTTTCCTGCTGGTCACTTTATTTTCTACCACTGTCTTTTAGTGCTTCCCTGACACATGTAGGAAAGGGTAAAAGCTAATGAGTGTAGATGTCAGCACAATACAAATTACTGCAAAGGGGAAAGTTGATACATGGCTCAGAATCTGAAAGTGGAACATCCAACACTTTTGTGATTATGGATTGCATCACAATCTAATAGCAATTTTTATTTAATCAATAATTTCCATGCTGAACAGACAGGCCTGTTACAGAGGATCGACAAATAGGTACTGATAACAACAGGGCTCTTATTAATCTTTACCTTGCTACCTTATCAGTCAAACTACTGTAAAAACCACCACCAAGATAGATTTAATTTCTCTCCTCATTCTGCCTCCCACCCGTTTCCCAATTCTCCTCTTTTTCTGATACATAAGGCTTCATATTTTATATAGAAAATATATTTTAAGAAACCTGGGGCATTACACAAAAAGGCAATTTATACTTAGCAATTTCTCAAATCAGTGAAACCTAACCCAGTTCTCAGTACCATTATAGGCTAATAAATCATACTTTCTCTTTGAGATGTCAATCGCCAAAGCCCTTTGTAAAAATGTTGGCATCTGTAATTCAGTGAAGCCTTTTCATCTTGAAATAAGATGCTTCAGACTGATAACAAGAATAATCCTTTCTTGATCAAAAAAAAAAAAATCTGCATTTTACCAATTAAAACTGCTGCCAGAAGCCAAACGGGGCAGCATTGAGACTCCACTGAAGTTTATCTCTGCTGAACACAAGGAGAAATACAGTTAAAGCTTTGTTTCATTTTCAGCTTGACTACTTTATCTCTCTCTGAGAACTGCAGCATCTCAGCTTTGGTGATACCACAAAAATAGTATACCTTCGCTACAAGCCACTGCAGTTACCTACTCTGACAAAGACACCACCCATTCATTTTGAAGATTAGACATACACCACCTTGAACAAAAGTCACATTAATGTATGAATTTCCAAAAGGAAAACTGCTGAATTTATTATACTATGATAACAGCATCAGACACATCCTTCTATTAGAGTATATGGTACAACCAATGGCACAATAAAGCACACAATAAAGCAATATACATAAAGCTAATAACAGCTCTGTCCTCTATAATTGGCTGTGAGCTCTAGAGTCAAATATTATTTAGGAAATAAGCAGCATAAAAATCCAATGTATAATAACAAGAATATAAAAAAAGATCCAAGTTCCTTTTAAATACCACCATTCCAACAATGATTAACTACATTTTTCAGTAATTCCTAAAGAGATAGCCATTATTATCAATTATTGTCTTCTCTATATAACTAATATTCAAACACAGTCTTTGAATCTGTATGATTCCATCTGTTTGTAATTTATACTTTTCTTATACCTTTCATCTATGAAATTATTGAATTTACTTTTAAACTAAACTAACAGACTTTTCACTTCATCTTCTAGATCTAAAATTTCTATATTAATTGGGGATTACAATTTTTGGGTGAACAGAAAATTCTGATTCTAATATTATATTGTCTTATTTACCTTCTTCACATCATGAATTTTATAAATATCATTAATGAACTTCTATCAGACAAAACCTAGTGAAAATTCTATAAAATCATTATTAAAATAAACAAAAACTAGAACAACATTTTGTCTTTATGAAAACTATTTTAATGACTTACAACCTCTTCAGGAAGCACCTGAAAGCTGATTTATGCAAGTTAAACTATTGACAACCTGGGATTACTGTGAACCTATATAAATGAAGTAACAATTTTTAAGTATCATATCATTTTAGCTTTTTAAAAAGGAATGACTATAATTTGGCAAAACAGACATTTACAGTGACTCTTTTCATGTTGCAAATCCAAAGGAATGAGTATTAAGTATAATCAACCAAAAAAGAACACTTCATAACAAAAAGCAGCACTATATGTTTAACATAAAGCAGTCATTCAGTTTATTTCACACTGTAATCTTTGATTCAGAAATTATACTTTTATCTTAAACCAAGTGGAGACAGTTTTCTCATCAAGATAGTGTATGTGAAAGGGTGCCATTTATGCCTGATTTCAAAAGAAAAGAAATTTAACTAAATGACAAATATATTTAAACAACAAAAAGATCTGATTTAATTACAAACACACCTGGTGATTATTGTGACCAGATTTACTAAATTTTAAGACATTTAGGCCTGAACTTTAATTCAATCAAGTTTTGTTACTCCAACTTTATAACAATTTCTCCAGCACTTTTGTACATCTCCTTCAACCTGTCACTACTAGAAATATCCATTTCCATCCCCACTTCCTTGGTCCTAAAGCATATCTTCTGACAGTAGTTAAAATTTTCTTTCCCACTGTCTCCATTGTCATAGCAGCAGACATACCAATCTAAACTAATTTAAATTCCTCACACACCTTCCTTAATAATTCCCAAAATGACCAAACTCATTCTACTTTATAGCCTCTTACTAACTCATATACACAGAAATACTACTTCCCTATTTTCTTTCTCTTTGGAAGGTCACTATCCCATGTACACTGTTAAATAGCGGGTTCTTTGGCGCAGGAATGAAGATGTGGAATGGAGTACAGGGTAACTCGTTTATTTTGTGCAATGACTGTACTGAGGGAATGGCTGCAACTAGCCGCAATATATAATCTAGCCCCTAGGTGGCAGCCAATAGGTTTGAATCAACCATTGCCACCTCGAGATAGCCAATTGCAGCACAGGACACTTGTAGTCTGGGTTGCTGGAGAGCCATTAGCTGCTCCAGCAACCCACGTGGTATTCCCTCAAAAAGCCCAGTATATAACATACACTTTGATTCTTCCCCAGGAAGATCAACTCTATTTGCAAATTCAAAGATAGCTTCACCAGATTTCCAGCCAAGATATTCAAATGTAATGGCAATTAACCAAAGTTTGTTGCTTCCCAGTTTAGAGTTTATCCAGTGCCAATGAATGTTGTTAATTGGAATGATTACAAGATTTATTTTTGGCTTCATCAGCATATGGTTCCCTGAAGTTATTTCATGCTCTCATCAGCTTCACTTTTGAATTGCTTCTCTAGATGCAATGAAAAGTACCATTTGCTCCAGAAACTACAAGGTTTAGACTGTGACATGGCTCATTTTGATCTGATTGACAGGTTTTTCTTTTAAATGTTCAACTGATCGGATTAACAGAGTAAATCAAATCTTTCAATAAACGCTTTATCTTGTTAGATGTGCTCCTTGTACATTAATTCCAAATTATTATACAACTTTTACATAATCATACAATTTGACAATTTAAAATGTAAAATTACTATTATAGTAATTTAGTAATCTAGTAACTATTTTTGGATAGGGCTAAGAATATTCAAGAATAAGCTTTATTTTCCTCCACTTCATTTCTCATGCTGGTGTAGAACCAGATAAAATATATTATAGTAGCCATTTAAATTGCAACTGAATTAGCTTTCTTGAACAAGTCTAGCAAAATAAAATACCTCTGAGAAAAAAGCTGGAGAAAGGGGACTTCCTTCAATAGCATGATTTTTACTGATTTCTCTGATTTCATTTTATGTGACTTCCTCAATAAGCAATGTAATTTACCAACAGTTTATGGTAAATGTCTCCAAGGACATGAGAAGTAAACGCGTTAGAAATGCATTTTTTTTACTTGCCTTAATGAGAAAAGATGAAATCAGAAAGAGAAAAGGGAATGTTTGTGGAGGTTACTGGCATCACAGGCTGCACAGACAAAATAGCTATAAGGCAGCCATGAAGTGTGTCTGGAATTTCTTACCCCTGAGACCAAGAATACTCACATAGTTACTTTTGATGAGGGTTAGAGGTCTGGGATACAATTTTCTTGTATATTTTTTAACTAAAATTTTCCATATTATAGCTTGGCATGAGGAATAAAAAAACAAAAGGGAATAAGAGATATTTGGGAGTAAGGATATGACCTTTTGCTCTCTATAAACTAGAACAACTAAAGACAAACATGTTCACTACTTAATTTTGGCAAGCCTGATTCTTTCTCTTTGTTTACTGTTTTGCTTTTTCTTTGTTTATTGATTCCCAAGGAATCATTGGTTTTTGCTACATTCACCTATTAATCAAAATTAAATTAAACTCTCAATTGTTCCATGAAGTTATTTCCAAAGTTGAAGTAAGGATTCTTACCTATTTCTACCACACCCACCATCTTAAACTACAGACCTGTCTATATATATTCCAGTAGAAAATGAAAATCTTTCCCTGTTCCCATATCTCTCCCTCATTTCACTTATACTTTCATAAGGATTCCCATTGCTATACTTTCAATAATGACTTTTTGTCTTAATAATAATAATAATAATAAAGTTGGAAGGGACCTTGGAGGTCATCTAGTCCAACCCCCTGCTCAGGCAGAAAACCTTATACCATGTCAGACAAATGGCTGTCCAGTGTCTTCTGAAAAGCTTCCAGTGTTGGAGCATTCACCACCTCTGGAGGCAGGTTGTTCCACTGGTTAATTGTTCTAACTGTCAGGAAGTTTCTCCTTAGTTCTAGGTTGCTTCTCTCCTTGACTAGTTTCCATCCGTTGCTTCTTGTCCTGCTTTCAGGTGCTTTGGAGAATAGCTTGACTCCCTCTTCTTTGTGGCAGCCCCTGAGATATTGGAACACTGCTATCATGTCACCCCTCACTCTTCTCTTCGTTAAACTACACATACCCAATTTCAGCAACCGTTCCCTATATGTTTTGGCCTCCAGCCCCCTAATCATCTTTGTTGCTCTTCTCTGTACCCTTTCTAGAGTCTCAACATCTTTTTTACATCGTGGTGACCAAAACTGGATGCAGTATTCCAGATGTGGCCTTACCAAAGCATTGTAAAGTGGTATTAGTACTTCACTTGATCTTGATTCTATCCCTCTGTTAATGCAGCCTAGCACTGTGTTGGCTTTTTTGGCAGCTGCAGCACACTGCTGGCTCATATTGAAGTGATTGTCTACTAAGACTCCGAGATCCCTCTCACAGTTACTGCTATTGAGCAAGGTACCACCTATACTATACCTGTGCATTTGATTTTTCCTCCCTAAATGTAGAACCTTACTTTTTTCACCATTGAATTTCATTTTGTTAGATAGTGCCCAGTGTTCGAGTCTGTCCAGATCCTTCTGTATCTTAAGCCTATCTTCTGGAGTATTGGCTATTCCTGCCAGCTTGGTGTCATCTGCAAATTTGATGAGTTCCCCATCTATCTCCTCATCCAAATCATTAATGAAGATATTGAAGAGCACTGGGCCCAGAACAGAGCCCTGGGGCACCCCACTACAAACTTCCTTCCATGTAGATGCGGTTCCATTGAGGACCACCCGCTGAGTACGGCCTGTCAGCCAGCTACGAATCCATCTGGTGGTAATGCTATCTAACCCACATTTTTCTATCTTGTCAAGTAGTAGGTTGTGATCTACCTTATCAAATGCCTTACTGAAGTCCAAGTAAATTATATCTACAGCATTCCTCTGGTCCACTAGTTTTGTCACTTGGTCAAAGAATGTAATAAGATTTGTCTGGCACGATCTGTTTTTGACAAACCCGTGTTGACTTTTAGTGATGACTTTGTTTGCATTAAGATGTTCGCTGATTTGTTGTTTGATTATCTTTTCCAGTATCTTCCCAGGTATTGAGGTCAGGCTGATAGGTCTGTAGTTTCCTGGATCTACTTTTTTCCCTTTTTTGAAGATGGGAACTACATCAGCTCTCTTCCAGTCCTCTGGTAGTTCCCCAGTGCTCCAGGATCTTTGAAAAATATAGTTCAGTGGTTCTGAGATCACGTCTGCCAGTTCCTTGAGAACCTTGGGGTGTAATCCATCTGGTCCTGGTGATTTGAACTCGTCTAGGCTGGACAGGTGCTCACTTACCATTTTCTTGCCTATCTTAACTTGCGTTTCTATTCTGTTTTTTATGGCACTGGTTTGGGTAGGTTGGACTGTTTTTTCCCTTTGTGTAAAGACAGATGCAAAAGATGAATTAAATAGTTCTGCTTTCTCCCTATTGCTTGTCACCTTCTTGCCACTTTCCCCCACTAATGGACCAATCATTTCCTTAACTTTTTTCTTGTTTTTTATATATTGAAAGAAGCATTTTTTGTTATTTTTGACTTTGGTTGCAAGCCTTAGTTCATTTTGAGCCTTAGCTTTCCTTACTTCATCTTTGCAGGCACGGGCTATTTGCTGATATTCTGACTTAGTTATGTGCCCCTCTTTCCAATTCTTATACTTGTCCTTTTTATCTTTCAATTTATCAGAGAGTTCTTTATGCAGCCATGCTGGTTTCTTTTGAGAGCTGTTATTTTTCTTCTTTGTTGGTATTGTACTAGACTGGGCCTTTATTATCTCACTTTTCAAAATTTCCCAAGCTTCTTGAGTTGTTTTCCCCTTTAGGATTCTCATCCATGGAATTCTTCCCATGGTCTCTCTAAGTTTATTGAAATTAGCTCTTTTAAAGTCCAAGACTCTAGTTTGGCTGTGTTCTATTGCTTGTGCCTCCAGAATATTGAATTCCAATATTGCATGATCACTTCCCCCCAAGGTTCCTGTGGCTTCGACACCTTCTATCATTTCATCTCTGTTTGTGAGAATTAAATCCAATATGGCTAATCCCCTAGTTCCCTTCTCTACTTTTTGGGAGAGAAAGTTGTCTGCTAGGTTTGACAGGAATCTGTTTGATCTTCCACTTGGTGCAGAGTTTGTCTCCCAGTTGATATCGGGGTAATTAAAGTCCCCCATTACTATTGTGATGTGCTTCTTACATACCTTAGTTAGCTGACTAGAAAAAAGTTCATCTATTTCCTCTGCTTGGTTGGGCAGCCTATAGTATACACCTATGGCAATGTCATTTTTTTCCCCTTTTATATTGACCCAAATGCTTTCAAGTTTACAGTTTTCGTCATTGTTGTGCTCTATTTCTGTAGAGATAAAGTTATTTCTTATATAGAGAGCAACTCCTCCTCCTCTTTTGTTTAGTCTGTTTCTTTTAAATAGTTTAAATCCCTCTAGCTGTGTGTTCCATTTGAAGGTTTCGTCCCACCATGTTTCCGTAATGGCAACAATGTCATATCTGCCCTCATTTACCTGAATTTCTAGTTCACCCTGCTTACTGTTCATACTCTGTGCGTTAGTGTATAGACATTTGAGTCCTTTATGACTGACCCTGTGTTTACTTGCTGCATAACTTGTGTGGTGCCTGGCTTCCCCTATTTTCTTAGATTGCTGGGGACAGTGATGTTCTGTATCAATTAACTCACTGTCCCCATTATTTAGTTTAAATGTTCCTCCAAAAAAGCTGTGATTTCATTGCTAAGCATCTCAGTCCCTTTCTTGGATGGATGCAGACCATCTCTTTTATACATTTTTTCATTGGACCAGCTACAGACATCATGACTAATATAACCAAAGCCTTCTCCTTTACACCACTCCTTTAGCCACATATTAAATTCTGCTATACGCTGGCCTTTTCCATTTTGCTCCTTATACACTGGTAAAACCTCTGAAAAAGTAAGCCTACAGCCTATTGTGCTAAGTTCCTGCCCTAAGCTCTGGAAATCATTCTGCACAGAGAGTACATCTTTTTGGGACAGATCATTAGTGCCAAGATGTACAATAGCCTCCACATCACAGTCTTTGCTGGCATTCTTGACTATTTTAAAAATACGCTTCTTGTCCCTACTGGCAGTAGCACCTGGAAGACACCTGACCTCTTTCAAAATCTCTGTGTCCTTTCCTAAATTTACATCCCTTATAATTGAATCACCAACCAGAAGGTGGCTTCTCTTTTTGGATGCCTTTCTGTTCTTGCATGACTGGTGTGTAATACCAGATTCACACTTCTCCCTGTCGAAAACAAGTTTTTCATCTTGGACCACGATCCCCTGCTTATTTGAGTTATTATCACAGATACCTTTACCTGTCTCCTTAATGTCCTTATTAAAGTCAGAAAGGGCACTGTATCTGTTGTGCAGGGACACAGCAAAAGCTTTGGGTTTATGGTTGACAGATCTCACCCTGCCAGATCCGACGGTTGTCCACACTGCCCTTCTCCTGCAGGATCTTTGTGGTAGAGGGGGCTGATAGCACGGAGTACGTATATTTTTTCATAAATGTCCACACCTCTAAAAATAATTATTTTAGAAGATTAAGAATTAAAAGTCTTGGAAGCTGGAATTGTTTGAATTTGAACAGGATTAGCAATGTTCTCTGTCCATCTCTAAACAAAGATGGGGGAATAGCATTATGGGAGACAGCTAACTTGCTCTCTGATTAGGCTTATGGGTACCAGGTACCTTTGTTACCTTGGCACTGATTACCACCATAATGAAATCCAGAACTTCTATTGTAAATCAAGTCACCCACAGAATCAGACCCAATTTTATGATTCCCACCCCCAAGGGCTGTTAAACAGAAACCAGTCATTATGTCAATCCATGTATTTTTCTGGATGCTTTTGGCCAGAAACTTGCAAAAAAAGTTGTAAACTGCTGTCATGTGATTATGCAACTCTGTAACCTGCTATGAAGGTGAGCTGATTTCTATGCACCTGAAATGGAGTCCTGGGACTGCAGAGGTGAGTGCAGCCATCAGATCTCCTAAAGATGGAGTGAGCATGGATTATAAATTATTAATGCTGGTCTGGAGAACTATTTATGGACAGTGGAAACTGAAATAGTGGAAAAACTTCTTGGAGAAGGCCTATGGACTATTAATTCAAATAGTAGGTCTTGGTGGAATATAAATCTTGATTGAGGGGCAACTTTGGATGCCGAACAATTGTTTTTCGAAGTGAGCCCCTCCCTTTGGATTATAAATATTGTTTGAATTGTGATTTCTACAGCTACTTAAAGACAGACTGAGCGAAGGAACTTCTGCTAGCAAGATAGCAGATATTAAGAAACAACACTACAAACTGTTGGAGCAACCAAAAATTGGGAAACTTCATTGCGCATTAGCTCAACAGAAGAAAAGAGGAATAGCTCTATAAAGAAATAATGAATCCCAAACAAATCTATGCAGACAAAGAGGGAAGAATATTGATGGTGGAAATGATTGATAGTAGCAATATAATAACAAAATAACCTAATAACAAACAAGTGGAGTTCTATCAAAAATTGCATAAAAAATAGTGGAACTGGAATACCAAAATATTTGTTTAATGGAAGATTCTAATGCAATAGCAGATGGAACACTGGACTATGAAAGTAGTAAAACAGGGGGAAAAGTGAAATATATACTGCCTAAAACTTTTTTAAAATGGCAGAAGAAATTTGTATTCAGGATATATGGAGAGAAAAGAATCCAAAAAAACTATAATACACCTTTTATTTAAATAGACACAAATCATGGTCCAGAACTGATATGATATGGATTTCTCCTGAACTAAATATGATTATACAAGAGATCGAGATAGAACTTAATATATGGACAGATCACAATCCAATAAAGATGACTTGGAGAGGAACTGAGAAAAAATTAAGATGGTCTATGAATAAACCTTTACTAAAGGAGAAAGAATTTATTCAAATAGCAACAAAGGAAATGGAATTCTTTTTTAAAATAAATAAAAAACAAGAAACATCCCTTCAAAATGTGTGGGGTACAGCTAAAGCATATTTCAGAGGGTTGTCTATAACTTACATGGCAAAAAAGAATAAAGAAAAAAAATAGTTAAAACTACAGGAAGGACTTAAGAAATTAGAATCAGAACTAGAAATAGACCCACAAAAGAAAATACTTAAAAAACAAATGGAATGAATAAAACATAAAATAAATTTAGCAGAGGCCAAAAAAAATGGTGCAACAAATTAAAAGAGCTAAACAGAATTTTTTTGAAAATGCTAATAAACCAGGGAGGTGACTAGCCTACAAACTGAAAGAAGAAACAGACAAAAAAATGTTAAATAAACTACAAGATTCAAAAAAAGATTTACAGTTACAAAATGACACAATCAAAAAAATAATTAAAGACTTTTATGAGATACATTACAATACAGAGGAAACTCCACAAGAAAAAATAAAGCACTATATTAAAAAAGCAGATTTACCAAAAATTCCAGACAATGTACACAATATTTTAAATGAAAAAATATCAGTAATGGAGATGACAGAGGCTATTAAAAGACAAAAAAATGATGAGGCTCCAGGCCCAGATGGACTACCCGCAGTTTTATAAATCTTTACAAGATACTTTAAGTCCTATAATGAAAGAACTGTGTAATGAAGTACTTTTAGAGGCTAAAATAAGCTAATATCACTTTAATACCTAAAGAAGACTCAGATCTGACGCAAATAAATTATAGACCAATATATTTATTAAACATGGACTACAAAATTTTTGCCTCAATAATAGCAGAAAGACTAAATAAATTTTTAACTGAATTAATACACTCAGATCAAAATATATTCCTACCTAAAAGGCAAATAAAAAACAACCTAAGAATGATTTTAGACATTTTGGAATACTATGAACTTCATCCAGGAAAACAGATGGTGTTAATATTTCTAGATGCACAGAAAGCTTTTGTTATGTACTGGGTTTTGGTAATACACCACGTGGGTTGCTGGAGCAGCTAACGGCTCTCCAGCAACCCAGACTAACTGTCTCCTGTCCTGCAATTGGCTAGCCCCAGGCGGCAAGATTTGGTTCAAACCTATTGGCTGCTGCCTAGGGGCTAGACTATATATTGCGGCTGGTTGCAGCCCATGCTTCAATACAGTTCTAGCAAGAAATAAAGTATGAATTATCCTGTACTCAGCCTCGTGTATTTATTCCTGCACCCAAGAGCCCACTACTTAACAGTGGTGACAAGGATGGGATCCTGCTTCATTGATTAAGAGCTGAAGTCTTCAAAGGGTTGGCAGCACACGCTGGAGGGAAGAAGCATTCCCCCCCCCCCAAGGCTAGCAAGCTACACTAGTGGCCTCATGCTCAGTGTAGTGGCATTCCCTGAGCCTTGAAGCAGGATCTGAAGGAACCAAAGTGAAGAATGCCAAAGGTCGGCAAATTAAGAGAATTCAACGTGAAACATCTGGAGGAATGGCCATCTTACCTTTCGCAAGTAGAAAACTATCTGAGAGCAAATCAGATCAAGGAGGAAGGTCTGAAGGCCACAACACTGCTTTGCATGTGCGGCCCAGCAACCTTCAATTTGGCCAAGAATCTTTTTGCGCCAACACCCATTGAAGCAGTCTCTTACACAGATCTAAAAAAGAAGCTAATCGGGCACTTCCAGCCCAAGATGTCTGAGATGCCATGGAGATTCAAATTTGACCAAAGAGTGCAGCTACCCGAGGATACAGCTTCGGAGTTCATTGCGGGCCTAAGACAGGCCGCACACCTTTGCAAGTTCTCAAGCTTAGAAGAACGACTAAGAGACTGGCGCGTCTGTGGCCTTCGGGACAGAACGTTTCATTAGAGACTATTTGCTAGACCCAATTTAACGTTTTCTGAAGCACAGGACAAGGTGATGGCCAACAAAGCCACCGGGGGCGCAGTGCAGACAGTTCAGCCCACTAAACCTTCAAAGGTTGAAGAATCAGTCCATCTTGAGGTCGCCAAATGCACCGGAGAATCGTCAGAGGAAGAAGAACCCGAAATCAATAGACTCCAAAGGCAACTCAAAGCGCAACACTGCAACGGTTACAAGACAGTTCTCCTACTGAGATGTAAGGGGTGCGAAGGCAACCATATTCGTGCCAATTGCAGATTTCGTTCAGCCACATGTAGAGCTTGCAGAAGAACAGGCCACATTGCGGTGGTTTGCAGAGCCCGCCAGAGAGACCGGCCACCCAAACACCTGTCGGAGGAACCAACTAGGAGAAGATACTGGGGCATGGGGTCCAGTTAGTGTGGGACTCTTCAGAAGCCATAGAAGTGTATGCTGCACCGCGGCTTGACGCCTTCTCAACCCCAAACTTAAGCTCTTAGTAGAGCTACAAGGAGTTCCATGTAAGATGGAATTGGACTCTGGCTCTGCAATCTCAATCATTTCGCGAGACACATTCAACTTCATGTGTAGGAGCAGTAACAACTAGGCCAAACTAAGACCCTCAGATATCATTTTAATGGATTTTCAAAATGCTCACATTAAACTTAAGGGAGAAGCCACTGTATTGGTACAATTTAAAGGGTTTTTGGGGCACCTGGATGTAATAGTAGTAGAGGGCCAGAGAACGAGTCTCATTGGAGTTGATTGGTTTGATGCCTTAGGTATTCAGATTACTAGCATAAAGCCAAACTGCAGACCTCATGTCAGTGTGCGAAGAATACGCAGATGCTTTTGATTCAACCCTAGGGACATACACAGGTCCACCTATTTCGTTTAAGTTAGATCCCAACATTGTCCCAATCAGGGTTAAACCTCACAGGATAACATTGATTCTGAAATTGATAAGCTCGTAGAAAAGGGCATGTTACAGCCTGTTGATGGTGGGGAGTGAGAAACTCCTATTGTCACTCCACTTAAGGCCAGCAGGGGAATTCACATTTGTGCTGATTATAAATGCAAGTTAAATGAGGCCATCAAGCAGCATGCTTATCTGGTTCCAGTGGTCAACCATATTTTAGCCTCTTTGCAAGCGGGGACTATTTTTGCTAAATTTGATTTAGCACAGGCTTATCAGCAATTGCCGATTGACGAGGCCACAGCCGTGGCTCAAACGATCATGACTCATAGAGGGGCATTCAAAGTTAAAAGCTTACAGTTTGGAGGCAGTGTTGCACAGGGTAGTTTCCAAGGGATTATGGAACGTACACTTAAGGGTGTCCAGGGTGTCTGCCCTTATTTTGATGATGTTCTTATTGCTGGGGAATCCCCAGAAGTGTTGGCCAGAAGGCTCAGGGCTGTTTTGCAGAGGCTTCGTGAAGCAGGCCTCAAATTAAAAAAAGAACAAGTGTAGTACTGGGGTTTCATCATTGATGCTAATGGTATTCACCCCGCTGATTCTTAAGTGAAGGCTGTTAAAATAGCTCCTAGGCCCAAATCAAAAGGAGAGCTGCAAGCATTTTTGGGTTTCCTAAATTTTTATCACACATTCCTACCTCATAAGGCAGCAATAGCGGAGCCACTCCACAGACTACTTGACAAAAAAGCTCCTTGGAAATGGACTAACTTACGCAAACAAAGTTTCCAGGATCTGAAAGCACTTCTGTCAGAAAAGTCCACTGTAACTGATTACATAGAATCTAAACCTGTATGCCTTGCATGTGATGCATCTCCATATGGGTTGGGGGCAATCTTAAGCCACATAGAGAAAAATGGGAAACAGGTTCCCATAGCATTTTACTCAAGGACTTTATCCTCTGCTGAGCGCAACTATGCCCAGATTGACAAAGAGGCCCTGGCCATAGTTGCTGGAATTAAAAAATTTCATGATTATTTATATGGCAGGGATTTCACTGTTTACACTGACCACAAACCTCTGTTGGGACTGTTCACAACAGACAAGCAACTGCCCCCCCCCCCCACACACACGTACTATCTCCAAGAATGTTGAGATGGTCTATTTTTCTGTCTGCATACAATTTTACATTAATTCACAAACTAGGAAAGGAAATGGGCCATACTGATGGCCTCAGCAGACTACCATTGCCACTAATGGATCCAGCTCCAGCTCCAGCTCCAGCTCCTGCTACTAGAATATTGTCCATACAGGACATACCTGAGTTTCCCCTCCATGCAGAGGACATTGCTGCTGAAACTGCCACAGATAAAATACTTAGTAGAGTGTTGTCATGGGTATATACAGGCTGGTTGGAAAAAAGTCCATGTTCTGAATTTCAAAGTTATTTTGTCAGGAGGCATGAGTTGTCTGCACATAAGGGGTGCATTTTATGGGGAAAGAGTCATAATTCCCACTTACCTAAGAGACAGGGTCTTACACTCATTACATGAAGGCCATCCAGGCGTTGTCAGAATGAAAGTCTTAACTAGAAACTACCTTTGATGGCCTGGCCTTGATAAGGCCATCGAGGGTCAAGTCCATGGTTGTTATACATGCCAGCAATCTAGGCCTGAATTGCCACAGGCCCAGTTCACAGGTGGGAGGAAATGCACATTTCCTGGTCTAGGATTCACATAGACTACGCTGGGCTTTTTCAGGGGCAGCTCTTACTGATAGTGGATAGCCACCCAAAATGGCTAGAAGTAATTCCAGTTCCTAACATGACTAGGACCACCCAGGTGGTGAGAAAACTCTTTGCAACACATGGGTTGCCTAATGTCTTAGTTTCTGACAATGGGGCCCAATTTATGCTGCTGAATTTCAGGCTTTCCTTAGAGCTAATCTCATCAGACATGCAACATCTGCACCGTTTCATCCATTTTCTAATGGTCAAGCCAAACGCATGGTGAGGACAACAAAGGAGGCACTCAAGCACATTGTCACTGGTGACTGGCATCACAGATTGGCAGATTTCTTACTCTGCCAGCATTCTATGCCCTGCACAGCCACAGGTAAAAGTCCTGCAGAACTATGCTGGGGGAGGCATTTGATTACTAAACTGGACAGGTAGCATCCAGACAGAGTGGCAGCAGAAGCCTCTTGACCAAAACCCCCAAGGGGGCTGCACATGGCCGATTGGGTTTGGGCCAGGAACTATGGTCAGGGGAATTTGTGGGTTCCTGGTCAAATCACCAAGGCATCTGGACCCCTATCTTATGAAGTGGGGTTGGAGGGAGGGCGAGTTGTCAGAAGACACATTGATCAGCTCAGGAAAAAGTTTCCAGAATGACCACTAAACGAGGACTGCATCATAAGTCCCAAGGTCTAAAATGTGCGGCCAAGCCAGCCCATACTTGGACTACCAGGACTTTTCCTTCTCAGTGGAGATGAAACCAGAGGGAGAACTGGGGAGCATGGGAGTGCAATATGGGCCCCCTGACAAAGCGAGCTAACCGAGCTTCAGCAACCGCTGTGCCTACTCTGCTGAACAGACTGACTCTGGGGTGGGCCAACCTGGGGAGGCCAGCCACAGCAGTTCGAATCCCCTTGACTTAGGAGCGCAAAGGGACACGAATCTACCCAGCCTACTGGGTAAGGTGATAGACCACAAAGTGATGGGAACTCCAAGACATTCCTCTAGGCCATACAAGCCTCCTGCATACCTTGCAGATTACATTGTAAAATAAAGTGATGTATATTGTTGTAAAACTTGTTGCCACTAAACTTCAGAAACTAATGTTTGTGTAACTGCCTAATACTGAATTGGAAGCCTGATCATTGAGACGTTATTTAATCTCATTGTAGTACACAGTGATTATATTATTTTATTATTTTTTGTTATTTCTCACTTATTGTGTGTGCATTGATTAACAAGTCTTGACAGTAATTGTGGTTGTCATAGTTTGATCTAAGAGGGGAGGGGTGTTATGTACTGGGTTTTGGTGATACACCACGTGGGTTGCTGGAGCAGCTAATGGCTCTCCAGCAACCCAGACTAACTGTCTCCTATCCTGCAACTGGCTAGCCCCAGGCGGCAAGAGTTGGTTCAAACCTATTGGCTGCCGCCTAGGAGCTAAACTATATATTGCGGCTGGTTGCAGCCCATGCTTCAGTACAGTTCTAGCAAGAAATAAAGTATGAGTTATCCTGTACTCAGCCTCGTGTATTCATTCCTGCACCGAAGAGCCCACTACTTAACAGCTTTTTACAATGTAAATTGGCAATTTATGTTTCAACAACTTGATGAAATGGACTTTGGAAAAAACTTTATAAATATAATCAAAACAAATTATTACAGACAAAGAGCAAAAGTAATCATAAATGGAGACTTTACAGAAAACTTCAATATTAAAAAAGGCACAAGACAAGGATGTCCACTATTTCCATTGCTATTTATACTAATATTAGATAAAATATGGAAATTAAAGGACTGGAAATAAAAAATGCAAAATACAAATTACAAGCATTTACAGATGATTTAGTTTTTACACTAGAAGAGCCTCTTGAGACAAGCTTTATGCTTATGAAAAAGATAGAATAATTCAAAAAATTGGCAGGTCTGAAAATAGAGAAAAGACTAACGTGTCAACTAAAATCCTTACAGAAAAACAAAAAAATCAATTATCAGAAAAAAGTTAAGTACTTGGGATTCTACCTAACAGCAAGATGTGCAACAATAAAAGAAGATAATTACATAAAACTATTAAAACAAATAAAATTAGACTTGGGAAAAAGGAAAAAAACCTACACGTTTCAATGCTGGGGACGGCCCCTGACCTTCGGTCCTTCCGCCGTGATCTGAAAACCTGGTTGTTCTGGGCCTGGACCGACTACATTTTTTAATTAGGCTTTTTACTGGGTTAAATTGCCTTGTATTTATTGCATCTATTGTTTAATTCTTTTTAAAAAATTTTACTTTATGTTTTTTAATTTTTATGGTTGTGAGCTGCCCTGAGTCCTCAGGGAGAAGGGCGGCATATAAATTTAATCAAATCAAATGAAATCAAATCAAAACATAGACAAGAACTAGAAAAACAGGGTATTGACTTATCATGATGACCATATCTGCAAATTCAAATGAGATATGAAAAAGATGTTAAAATATCTGGATTCTATAAAGAACAGACAGAATTTGATAAGATATTACTAACATCAGATGAAAAATTGATTAAGAAACTTTATAAATATATGCTAAGCTTAAAGATGGAAGAGGGACAAGTTAAAGAAACAATGATAAAATGGGTAAAGGATTTTAGATATAATATAGAACTCGAAAAATGGCAAAGCCTTTTGGAAAGAAATTCTAAAATAACAAAAGCAGTAGAGTTCAAAGAAAATTCATATAAAATGTTTTATAGATGGCATTTAACACCTGTGAGGCTAGCAAAAATGTTTAAAAATATATCAAGTAAACAAAAACCAGGTACTTATTACAATCTTTGGTGTACATGCTTTAAAGCTAAAAGATTTTGGTTAAGAATACATACATGGTTAGAGAAAATGAAAAAAAAAACATATAGAGTTTAAGCCAGAATTATTTTTCTTAGGCATAATTATAAGTAATTATGAGAAAGAGTGTATATATTTAATTTTACATATATTAACTGCAGCAAGAATTGTATTTGCTCAGTATTGGAAAAATGAAGATCTACCAATGGAGGAAGTGTTAATTAAAAAAAATCTTAGAGTGTGCAGAAATGGATAGATTGGCATTGAATATATATTTATATACATATGGGAACTGGGCCATAAGATGCTTTTCTGGAGCTTAGGAGATATGGCGAAACTTTTAATAGTTTTTAAACAACATATTGTCATGCAGGGATTACTTGTACGGTGGTTTTAAAAACCATATTAAGTTTATCGTACCATAGAAAGCCATGCCATTCAAACCTTCAGGTCTTGCGTGTTTAATTTTGTAATTCTGTTACTTTTCAAGAGTACCTACTCTTTCTCCCAAACCAACAAGCAAGCTGCAAAATAAAATTCCAAATCAGGCATCCTTATTCTTCCTCATCCTTCCTTTGCATTTTGGAAGATGTTATAATTAACCCTTTCCATTGGAGTAATGGTGTGATAACACTACACACCACATTATCTTGGTCTAATTGCTGTTTTCTAGGACATGAGTGGTAGAGCATAATTCAAAATTAGCCATTGCTATATGAATAATATGCTTATATAGTCTCAATGCATTGTTGTGTTGCAGTCCATATTGTTGGGATTCCCAGTTAAAGCAGTTATACATTCTTAATAAATAGTTTGCTCACCTTCCTGTGCAATGTGTAATTGCTGGGGAGCCTTAAAAACAGTGAATAAAAATCATATAAATCAAGAGTGAATACACACACACATGCACACACACAAACACATACACATACACTTTATAGACATTTGAAGGAAATATATGAAAACCTCTATGACCCTTTCCATTCTATCTTTGCCTGCATTTAAGAGTTGGAAAGTTAGTTTTAAAAATCATAATAAATAAAATACCTAAATCAGTGCCCATATATATTGATGTCCATAATTAAAAATCTTCCCCTTTGAAATATCTGTGAAAGAGGATTGTTTTACTACTCTCCACAAATATTGGAAACAATAAGAAAGTAACTGTTCAAATGTTTAAAAAACATAGCTTATTCTTGATGTGGGGTATAAAGTCCTACTTCAATAAATTTTATTCCCTGTAATTCAACTTGCATAATTACATATACGCCTTGATCATCAGCAAACAGTATATATGGATATAATTGGGTTTTATATACAAAATTATCCCATTGATTTTCTTCTTAGAATTAGCAGAAATAAATTCCAGACCCAAAGTTTTATTTTTAAATATTTTTTTATGAGTCTCTTTAATATGGGTTTCTTGCAAACATATTACATCATGATTTACTTTTTTCAAACTGAAATAACTGAAGTGTGGAATTTTAGTCTTGGTCAAATCAGCTTTCAGTGTTAGATAATAATATTTAACACACATTTAAATGCTTAATGCTTTATATTATTTTCAATTACTTAATCAAAACTTCTGTAATTTTTAAATGATTAACTTAATATAGCTTAATCAACCTCATAGACCTAATTAATAAGGCAGCAGATTTTTAAAAATTAGGGCACCAATTCTAATATAACAGAAAAAAGCATGGTGTGCCAATTTGGCCTATATAACGTAGTAATTAAATGCAACAAGTAGATGTAGAGGTAGTATAAAAATGCTTATCTAATATCAATTAAATGTTCAATAATGTATCTGATGTGAATATAGATGTGCATAATATAGAATCATTAGTTCTGTGCAACGAACTAGAATTTGAGTCATCTGATTTCTCTGTTGAAATATCAAAAAAACATAGAATTAATTCTGTAGCTGTGCCATTAATGCTCTTTTGGTGCTGTGACATGGTGAATATGAAAAAATAAAGAAAAACCCATATATTCTCATTAAACAATATATTTCTAAGATCAGTTTTAAATCAAATTTTATTACACTATACCTGAAACAATGACAAGGAAAAATGTTTCAGTTTTCTGAGTGCCATTTTATTCACATTAAATAATAATTTTTCTTTCTGCCCTCATTTTTCCTAAACATTCATTTTACTCTCTCTCTTTGGTAATTTTTGTTTTCCATGTAATTGAAAAAATAAAAAACTGAGGTTCAACAAATATAAGACAAGGGAAGGAATGAAATATGCAATGTCTTATTAACTTCTGGGCTCAAGAGTAATTTTATCCTATCTTTTAAAACAAACTTCCAGAAGTATAGTACTCTATCTTGTGGGCAGAGAAATTAATTAAAGAGCAGGATAAAAGGATCTTCAGAAAACAGTATCTAAACAATACAGTATTTTTGTTGTTTTCTTTGAAGGGAAGGAGGGAAGAAATTTCAGTGGATATACAAGTAGGTAATCTTTGTAGAAGTCTCATGCATTGTAAATGAGATTGGCAGGAAATCCAGCAGTCCAGGTCAAAGTTCTACTCTCCAGCTTTGTGATTTGCTAATGTGAAACACATGCTATCCTTTTGCTCAAAGTTCAAATAACCTAGAAATTCCAGCAGTGTAGCTCAGTGACTGAACCAGAACAAGGGCAGAACTTGTCAGGATTTAAGAGCTTTCAGCAAAGCCCGTCAATTACAGTCAGCACCCCATTCCTTAGAAGGATATCAATTATAGATAGTGAGTTGCTTTAGCAAGGGAAGTCAGTGCTGTCAGACACTAGATAGACAACCATGAAGAATCATGAATCTTTCTATTAGCTGTAAAAAAGAGGAATGCTGGTGGCAGTGGGGGTGGTGTAGCAAGAAGAATGGACAGGTGCTATAAATAAGCAGGCCATTTGAACCGTTTAATGCAGTGCTTCACAGAGCATCCTTTATGAACATTTTAATTGTACTGGATTCTGAATTTGGCGATCAAAATGAACTACCACTTTATTTAACTTTACATTGATAAATAACTCAAGTACTTGTATGCATTTTATTTTATTTTTATTAGTAAGAGTTGGGGTAGTTCACTATAAACTGATAAATTTCTGGTTACATTTTAAGCAATGTTAAAAAAAATCAAGTTCTCCAAAAGCAAATGAATATAATTACTATTTCCTCATGTCTAAGGACATAAATTCTAGCAATATTATCTTAAAGATCAAAATTAGCTACTATCCTCTTCTTCTGCCTTAGAGTTCAAGTGCCATAGTCTTCTACCATGTTAGCTTATGCTGTAAAGTGTAAACATATGACAGCTCTGCTGCTTGAAAATTGCAAGAACTGAACTTCAGAAAATTAATATCAATTATAAACTGCCTGAAATTTTGTTGAAATAACATGGCATAAACATTTGATATTTATGTTCTTGGCAAGACAATCACTGGTAATATATTTCATTTATTTAATGATATATCTTTGTAAAAGTATCCTAGAATTCCTAGCCAGCATCTCCCAGAAAGGCCTTCAAACTGGAGAAAACTGAAATATTGAGTTATTACATAAGTGATGCACAGAGTGTATTCAAGAGTGTTTAAAACTTCAGGCTTCATTTCATGGTCCTTGTTATTTTTTCTGATACATTATTGGTACATGTATTAGAAGAATAATGATGGTAGTTTAAATTGATATTACTCTGCTTCATGTAAAAATTCTTTGGAAATTTCAGTGGTACAAGGTTTGAAGATTATTGTACTAGAGTACAAACTAATGTTTTAGAAATATCACTAACAGTGTAAGTCAGATAATACACTTCAATTATGATCATTCTGAGTTTAATATTTACATTAGTATCTAATACACATAACACACATACACACACACACTGCTAAAACAAGCAGCCAAAGCAAAATTTTAAAACACTGACTTTGAAAAGGGAAATGAAGATCCATGCTTACATACAACATGTTAGAAATTAACTACAGCATACATATCCTTATATGGAAGTATATCTATCACATGGTGCAGTAAGAAGCAAAACGTTACAGTTCTGTCATCTGTAAAAGTTGAATCTAGGTAGACTTTAGGTTATAACAGCAATTGAGGCTGCCTATTGCTAAGGGATGTGATTTTAAATATGATAGGGATGTGATTTTAAATATGATGTTGTTTTATGTTGTATCCCCAAGATGCATGGGTTGTTAAGTGGGAAGAGAGAAGAAACCAGTAAGGAGTGAGGGGATGATTGTGGAGATGGAGGAGGGCCTGAGAAGAATAGCACAGGCCACACATGAGTCATGGGTGGCTGGGAGGGCTAGCGCAGTCTGACAGAAAGCCTGCAAAGGGCTAGGGAGTAACGGTACACGCTGCACTCAGGTTGTGGGTGATTGGGGAGGTTCTCGGAGGTAGTGCAGGCCACATGTGAAATATGGGAAGTCAGGGAGGACCTCTGGAGGCTGCACGTATGTGGGAGGAGTGGAAGAAAAAGCAGAAGCAACTTACTTGAGTGATTTGCAACCTTCCCAGCTGGTTTTCCCACTGACGTTTCTAGTGGAAAGATGGAAGGAAGGTTCAAATAGGGTTTATGTGACCATGGCTCCCTGTGATGTGCAATCACAGACTGGGCACACAATCACCCATATTGTGATCAAATGACCATGGGAATGCTGCAATGGCCAAGAATGAGTCCATTTTTCCAGGCCTGTTGTAACTTTCAACAATTGCTGAATGAATGGACAATAGCCAAGAACTACCTGTACTGAAACAAAACAAGCATGCAGAAAATTTGTATAGCTCTGCAAACTATTGATATAATTCAAATAAAAGAACCAATTCCAACCACATTAGAACTGAGAATATGGGAGATAGAAGAATTGCAGACCCAAAGCAGTCAAAACCCAATATGAAATAGGTATATTTTAAATGGCATTATACGAAGGACACAGAAAAAAGAAAATAAGTAAAATTGATGTATTGTCCAATTGATGTCATTGCCTAGTAACCTATTTCCCACACTGAGAAAAGCACTGTGCATAAAAATGCATGGTGATATAACCTATTACTTGTGGAATCTTATGAGAAGATGAATGTTAGATATATTACTTCCATCCATCAATTGTTTCCTTCATGGTGTAAAAGAGAGGAGGATCACCTAATGTCCTAATTTCCATTCCAAATTTGCTCCTTTTATATATACAAAGAGGTTAAAGCTGGAAAAAATAAATATCTCATTTGAGATTGATCGTGTTAATTACTTATAGTAATTAACTTTCAGTAGCTCTGGAAAAAGTGCATATTAATAGATAAGATTTTGACAATGCAGATTCTTGATATTAAATCCTTTGACCTTTTTATTTCTTAGAATAGAATAGAGCTGGAAGGGACCTTGGAGGTCTTCCAGTCCAGTCCCCTGCTCAAGCAGGAGAACCTATACCAGACATGTCAAAGTCGTGATGTCAAGTGACATCGTGCAACATATCGGGATGATTTTGCCATTGCTGGCAATGGGGTGGGTGTAGCTTCCACATGATGCATCTGGCCCACCAGCCTGCAGTTTGACACCCTGACCTATACCATTTCAGACAAGTGACTGTCTTGCCTCTTCTTAAAAATCTCCAGTGATGGAGCATCCATGATTTCTGAAGGCAAGCTGTTCCCCTGGTTAATTGTCCTCACTGTTAGGAAGTTTCTCCTTAATTCCAGGTTGTTTCTCTCTTTGATCAGTTTCCAACAATTGTTTCTTGTCTTGCCCTCTGGTGCTGTGGTTCATTTCTCTCAGCTTTCTCATGACTTCCAGTTTTGTCTTTTTCCAATTAATCATTTTATATTTATTAATGTTTAATAAATAACTATCAAGCTATAGTGTTTGCTACCTGAACTGAGTGGCATGTCCATTTGCTCTGATTTGGATATAGAAACTGACTGGGAGTATGCTGGGTGCAAATTAAAACATTGTAATTTTCCAGTCATGTATTCATCTATTATAATTCAAAACTACTATACCTGGTTATTATATGAAACAATCATTTAAAATTATTATAGGTGGTTACTATCTATGAAAATCATTTTGAAGTTACATGCTGTACTTTCTCCCCAGACAAAATTCCTGTCATATTATGGAAATGGAAAGCCCAAAAAGCAATATATTTATTTTATTTTCCTAAATAATTTACTTCACCATATACACTTTATATTATTAAATAATAAAAGTCTGATGTATTAAATACACCAAACACCTTAGAGTTGTAGGGGAACTCTCTTGTTTCTATTGTTGTAGGCTAATTTGAAAGAACTGGAAGCATCAGATTTGACAAAAAAGTTAGTATTTCATGCCCAGCTTATTTTTCCTCAATAATTATCAAAGTCTCTGATTCAAAACAATATTTTATGGCTTACAGGATCAGAGCCATTACACTCTCTATTGAAGTCTTTATTGAATTTTACACTAAGCTTTAGCTGACTGAACAGGTCAAACAGTATAGCTTGGAGTTTTACTTTATTCACAGAGATCCATAAGCTGCCTCCAGCCAGCAATGTGGTTTGTAAAGAAACTTGACTCAGCAAAGAGTCTGAGAGCCTGACCTTTTAGAAAAGGTCAGATAGTTTTCAAAGCCAGCTCCTGAATGCCATTAACTTACATGAACTAGTTGCTCCTGCATGTCAAACTCTCGTGAACAGCCGTCCCAATGGCAGTTTGTCTCATAGACCACTTCAGGTTCTTGCTTGCTTTCATCTTTCTCCCCTTCCTCCTTTACTGAGGTCATTCCTTCCGGTGGTTCCTGTGATGGCCACGGAAGTGAGGAAGCAGATGAAAAAACAAACACTTAGGTCTTAACTTATTCAAAGTTTCTAGTATTATTGAGTCCCAAGCTGATATTGGGACTCAAAAAAAAGAGATAAAGGTACAGTTTTAGAATACTTATCTACAATCCTTCATCTTTTCCCCAGACTTTCCCAACTTTCAACTTTGAAATAAAATCAAAATAAAATAAAAATTACAAAGTCTGTAACAGAATTGTCTTGTTGTCCAAATTAAGACCACTTCTGATAAAGTTTTAAAGCTTTGCTAAAACAGAGCAATACTTTTAGATCCATCTGCTGTTATACAAAATAAACTCTTTTAAATGTAAGTCAGTATGGGCTATGCAGCATGATGTGAAGAAACTGTTCAGAAAAGGAATCCATCTCCTTAGCCGCAGCTTTTAAGTTATCACTGTTGTGCAATCTGCCCTCAACAACTGTTCACGTTATCTCAATTGACCAATTTTAATACCACTGAAGCTGCTATTTAAAGCAAATTTTGATGTCTCAGAATAAAAATAAAAATGAAGATTTAATGAAGTGATTATTAAACAACACCTGCACAGAAGCAGATTTATAAACAAATTCATGACCACAGAAAGGCAGCTTTCTAGAACTTCGCTTATTGTCTTTTTTATGTGAGGGGGAGGCAGGAGGGGCAACAAACATGCAAACAAGGAGATACCAATGTCGTGTTTGTGGACTTGGGCTTCAATTTTCAGATTTTAGAAAGGGTGGAGAAACTGAGGATGCTCTTTTAAAAAACAATTTAATTTCACAGTTTACATTACCTTTTCGGGTATTTCAAGCTTCAATCTAATGAAAGATTACTCCCTTCATTTCCAGCAATGATACTATTAAAATTTTGTTAAGAGTCAATAACAATTTGGGATCTTGAGACAGCCTTTACAGGACTCAATTTTTCCTGATCAAGCAACCAATAACTGCCAGTGTAAAATGTTATGCAAAGATTAATAGTAGATGTAGAGCATATGCTTTTGCAAAATTACTCACAAAAACAATTAATACAAAATGTGCCCTCTTCCTACAACAGATAAAAGCATAGTTTACCTGCATGCTTCCAGCTCCTGGGCTGGGGGGGTCATCGTCTGGTTTTATCTTGGAACGCTTGTTATGCATTGGGTCCCCTGTGCTGCTCACTGCAGACTCACTTGTGGGCTTACTCTGCAGCACATATTTATACCCAAAAAATATAAGTAGACTTTGAGTTAAAATACAATACATGCAGAATATTCAAAGAAACTACTAAGGTTCACCGAGTTCAATTTCTATGACTGAGAGAAATCTTTTTATGTTCTTGATTTCTCGTCCATTTTCAAAATTATAATTTCTCAGTAATGCTTTTACTTAGAGAGAAAAAATCCTGATTGAATGTTATATAATAATTTATATAATTTCTTTACATAAATTATTATTTAAGAAAATAAACCCTCCTGATTGAAACTTTTCTGAACTCAGTGACAAACCAGCCCAAAACAAGAAAAAAAGATAATTTATCTAAGAAACTTTTATTACTGCACTCCTTCTATGCTTGCCTAGATGACATTTTTACATTTTTTATTATTCATTTTAAAAAATTGAAATAAACTCTTTTTCATTGCCTTTTACCTGAAGGACACATTTTGCTATCTTCTACTAGAAATAAATGTATCTAGACATACATTTCCTTAAATATTACATAGAATTAGTTTATTCAGTGTATGTTCCGGATTATATTATTATAATTTTAGAGCCTCCTAGTTTAGGATGGTCATGATCTGCAACGAATTAACATAAGATCTTTGAAATGTGCTGAAGACAGCAGAATCTTACAAATTTTCCTAACACAGCTTTATTCCTCCAGAGAATGCAATACTATGTCCATTGATTTGGGAATTATTGTATTGACACACACTATGTTTTTTCAAATTGTTTGCTTCTTTTCTACTTAACATAGGCTCTTGAAATTTTTTGACTGTACTGGAAATTTGAGAAATCTCTATCTTAGTATTCTATGGAGCATGAAGAAGCAAGAGAGAAATTCCTGTCTCATAACACTTAGCATATGTTCATGGGTGTCTTTGGATCCTAATTTTTGGTTCAAAAATCAGAGAATTTTTGTCTTTTACCTTTACTTGAACATTCTAAAACTGTAAGTTCCTATACAATGAATCTGGAAGTTATTGAAATATTTATAAGGGATGGAAAACACTCCATCAATTCAAAAGCATGATATACTCAAGGTAATTTATAATGAAAGACTGCATATATTGCAGCCCCAAGGTACTTGTTAGCAAAACTGTTCTAAGAGCTGTGATGATTAATCGCTATTGTGGACAAGTCAGTATGGTACAAAAATCTTTTCTTACATTCCCTTACCTGTGTAGCTTCTGAAGGACCAGAGCTGACCTGAACAGGATTCAAGACACTAGGGATGCCGGGAATAGGCCTCTGAGTAGGAAAGGTTGGAGCAGGATGAATGAGTGGAGGACTATGCCCAAAGGCTGAACCCAGACTTTGCTGTCGACTGATGATCTGTTGATGCATCTGCTGGAGGGATACTGGTGTGGGAGGGTATGTGAAACTTAGCGCTGGGCTGCATTATGATGGGAAAATAGAAGTAAAGATCATTTAGGGAATCAAGTCAAAAGATATGTGAATTATTATTATGTCCAAAACAAGAACCATAGGTTTGCTTAACTGATGCTTTTGCTCAGAGATGCCATGATGCATACTTTAAATCATGTACCAGCTTTATATATAAGTCATCACTGTGAATATTTTTGAAAGTAAGGAACTGAAGTTAAAACTAGTTCACATGTGGAGCTCTGACCTGTCAGATATATGACTGTTAGATCTTGATTTGATATGGTACTTTGTAAGCAGCAATTTAGACCTATACTCTAACTGCAGACAGTATGTAAACCAATTAAATATTTTTTTCAAAGCTGGGAGGTTCTAAAAGTGGTAGATAACTTTTTTTAAAAAAATAATAATAATATTGTAATCTATTTTTATCTGAAATGTTTCAAACTCATCCATCTCCTTCCACTGGACACACAACATAAATTCTGTTAGTCTGTTATTCATACTCCCTATATACAGGACCTTCTGTATACCTGTCATGCTTTATTTCCACAGATAGAAAAAAATGATACTTGGTAATTCCTTCTATTCTGAATAATTAACACATTAAATGTTCCCCTCAGGCCCTTAAATGAAAAGAGAATTTCTTTGGCACGTTGGTTTTTTTTTCCTTTTCCAAACAAAATATTTTACCAAAAGTATTCCAAATTTGAATGACCACCCATGATTCAGAAATTTGACATTAAGAAGATTCTCCAGCATGTGCAGTTCAAGTTGAGAAATGATTTGAACTGCTCAAAATCACAGAAAGACAATGAGATGAGCTATGAGAGTAAACAAAAACAACTGTCTCTCAGGTACCCTTCGTGTACCCCGCCATTCTGTTGGAGGGGGAGGAGAAGACTCGGGAGCATTCTTTGCATGTTTTCACTTCTGCTGCATGGGAATCTTCTTCAGAGACGAAATGGACTCCTTCTCAGCTGGTCCAGCCTGACTCCAAGGTTGCTGCGCCCTGAGGATGACCTGTTATAAAGTCTGTATCCAGCACTCTCAAAATAATCTTGTGGCACTGTATTGGCTGCTGGTGGATTGGTCAGGGGTGAGGTGGCTTTTGGAATCGGAAGAATTGCTTTGTTCTTTGCACAGCCTGCTTTAGATTCCGCCTGCCTTTACTGCAACTTGTTCTCTCAGTAAAAATTCTGTTGATTAACCTTATGGAGTCAAGAGTTGTGCTTTCCTGAGAGGATCAGCTGGGGTAGGTCCTTACATTAAGCAGAATCTGCAAAATCGATCAACCCAGAGAAGCACCCAGCCCTACCGTGGGGACTGTGCAAGGAGTGTCTGCACAAGGCAGCAACCAAGAGGAAACAGAATGCTGGGGATAACCCTCACCTGAGGCAGCCAAGGACACAAATGGCAAGTGGAGCTGAAGAGCTCAAAGATGAATGGGAAGAAGGCAG
The DNA here is from genome assembly GCA_024449315.1 of Daboia siamensis. Taxonomy (NCBI): domain Eukaryota; kingdom Metazoa; phylum Chordata; class Lepidosauria; order Squamata; family Viperidae; genus Daboia; species Daboia siamensis. The sequence goes on along the minus strand of JAKJMR010017869.1, from coordinate 603,700 downwards.
TGAGGCTGACCACACCAATCTCCTCATGAAGTAAGCCATGTACTTCATGATGGATGGATTCCAGAACCTTAAGGCTTGAGAGACCCTAGCCTGGATGACTGCTGGTGACATCCATCAAGCCTGAAAGGAGGAGGATGGTGGGAAAACCTTACCACAAGGCAGCATGGCAGGAATTTCAGCAACCCCAGTCAGTGCCATCACGACTGCTGGAGCAGCACAGAGGAGACCACTAGAACCAATGTCCTGGGACGTGCTGGTGCAGCAGTCCCATGAAGACAAAAAGCCCTACCACTGGGCATGAAGTTTGACAGGGACTCCCAACAACTGGGATTCTTCCTGGCCCATGTCCTGACCTACATGCAAGAGTATGGGCACAAGATCACCAAGGAAGGCACCAAAATGAAATGTGTCACACTGAGCTGGAAGGAGCTACAGACCATTGGATGGTGATGCTCCACAATGTGAACACTTGTGAACTGAGCTGTTTGTGACAGTGCTCCATCACCAGTTTGAGGATGATCAAAAAATGAAGGACTCCATCACCAGTTTGAGTGATCAAAAAATGAAGGACTGCATAAAGACTGTGCAGCAAGGCCACAGAGCCATGGAAGACTACACTGACGAATTTCATGATCTGGCATGCCGATTGATTGACCAGAAGACATTCTTATCAGCTGTTCTAAAGATAGGCTGAAGAATGACCTGTACAACCCCTGTGTTGCAAGGGGACCCCCTGCAGCCCTCCACGACTGGTGTGTACTGGATGAGGAAATAGAGATTGACTAAACCTGGAACAAGTATCATGCAGCAAGGGCATGGAAAAGATCACCCCTGGAGAAGAGGGAAGCAACAAAACCCCAGGCTTCGTAAGTCTGATCCACAGCCTGCTTTAAATGTGGCCAGGAAGGACACCAAGCTACAGAATGTAAGACTGGCTTTATAGCCAAGAAAGCAAGCCCAAAACCTGCAAGGAAAACCACCAAGGCACAACCACAGGCCAGAGAAACGGCATTGAAGGGAGTGGAGATCATCCCCATTGCCCAAACTCTGATTGGACACCGACTCTAACAGCGACTCCCTGGTAAGTGGCCCAGTTTGGCCAGTGACAATTCCCATAGAACTGAGCTTTCCTGGATCAAGAATGAAAGCTGATTTAAGGGTCCAATTAAATTCGGGCTGCACCAAGTGCTTGGTAGATCTAGCAAAAAACTGGGAATCTGACTAAGGAAGCTAAAAGTCCCAACTGTGTTCTGCCAACTATATGGGTGTGTTGCATGGAGCATCCCAGCAACATTTGCCACCAAGCCTATAGGGATGTAGATGGGACCCCATTCAGAAGTCCTGAGCTTCATAATGGCACCTGGGATGGAAAAAAATCCTAGTCCTAGGATTAGCCTGGCTAAAAAGGTGGACTATTAAAACTCTGGATACACTGCCTCTCCCGCACCAGTAAAAAATTCAAAAAGTGACCATCCCATGGCACAAGCTAGGAGTTACCATGCAAGGGAAGGACTTCCCCATCATTCCCAACAAATACCGAGATCTCAGAGATGGGTTTAGCGAGAAGGGGTTAGATGAACTACCCCTCACAGGCCTACTGATTGTGCTATAGAAATCCTGCCAGGTGCCATGCTACCAAAACCAAAACTATACTCAGTGATCCCCAGGGAGCTAGAGGAATTGTAACTGTTCATTGCTAGGAATTTATCCCAAGGTTTCATTCAAGTGACATGACCCTGGGTGGCTGCTCTGGTCCTATTCCAAGAAAAGACGAAAGGGATCCTAGAGGATTAAAGTGTGTGTGTGTGTGTGTGTGTACATGCTAGACCATCTGGCTAAGGGCAGAATTTTTACTAAACTAGATTTGCAGGAAATGTGTTACTGCATAAGAATCAGAGAAAGTGATGAATGGAAAACTGTGTTCATTTACCCGCTGGGTTGTTTCCAATTCAAAGTGCTCCCTTTTGGATTACAGGAAGCCCCTGCTGTCTTCATACAGTTGATTAATAAGGTCCTACACAAGCATCTGTACAAGGGGGTGCTGGTGTATTTGGACAACATTTGATCTATACTGAGACCAAAGTGGAACATGTGAAACTAGTGAGGGTAGTCCTCCAGAAGCTACATGCTGCCAAATTATATGCCAAGCTCTCTAAATGAGAATTCACCAAAGCAAAATAGACTACCTGGGCATGACAGAATTGAAATGGACCCCCAAAAGGTCAGAGAGGTGCTAGAATGGGCACCACTCTGCACTAGGAAGCAACTGCAAAGCTTCCTAGGGTTTGCAAATTTTTACAGGCAATTCATTTCTTCATTTGCCCAAATAGCACTCTCCATTATGAACTTGCTAAAAACTAAAGGAGGGACAAACCCTTGAAATGGTCTAGCTGCATTTGAGAAGCTCAAATGCTTGTTTACATCAAACCCATTCTAAAGCACACTGACCCAGCAAATCTACTTGCTATACAAGCTGATGCAAGAAATGAAGCTGTAGGGGCTGTTTTACTGCAAGAAAACAAAAATGGGCAGCTGCAACCCTGCACTTATATCTCCAAAAAGGTTTCTGAGACTGTATAGTGATGGGCTCTGTGGAGAAAGAGGCTTATGCAATGAGATGGGAACTCCTCTCCTGGAGGCACTTCTTAGAAGGGAGTAAAATACCTTTCAAAGTATGGACTGATCACAGGAATCTGGAAGCTTTGAACCTACCCCCCCCCCAAAAAAAAACCCTCTCCTAAACAAGCACAATGGGCACAGTACTTCAACTGCTCTGATTTCACCCTGAGTTACCCCCCAGGGAGGAACAACTTTCTAGCCAACACACTGTTACATATGCCACAATACAAATGCTCCAAAGCAGAGTTAATCGAACCAGTGCTTCCATCCCATCAGCTGATGGTCCAAGTAACTACCCAAATGCAGACAAAAGGAAAACCTCCCAATAGACAGTGATGTGATTTCCGCCCTTAAAAGCTGCACTAACGGATAACAAATAGTTCTAGATACATAGTAATATTTGCTCAGTCTGAGATGGACTACCATAGGTAGGGGCTGAAGCTTTATGTACCAGCTAGTCAGTGACTCATGATTCTAGGAAACTGCCATGATTCCAAAATGGCAGGACATTTCGGTTTCATGAAAATGTTACAATTAGTGAAAAGACAGTTTTGGTGGCCATCTCTCAAAAAAGACATTGAAAGCTATGTGGCCAACTGTTCTGTTTGAGCCTCAACCAAACGACGGCAGGGAAAGACACCAGGATTTCTTCAGATGGTAGTTAAGCTGTCAGCATCTTGGAGAGAGATCTTTATTGTTGAATTCCCTGAAAGCACGGGAAATATGATAATTTGAGTAGTGATTGATCTGTTCTCCAAGCAGGTGCATTTTATTCCATGCCATAAGATTCCATCATCCCAGGGCCTTGCCAAATTATTTCTGCATCACATCTATCAGTTACACGGAGCAACCCAATGCATCATCTCAGATAGAGGGGTGCAGTTTACTTTTACATTTTGGAAGGCTTTTCTGGACCTACTTGATACTTACCAGGGACTCATTTTCAGTCACCACCCCCAAATGAAAGGGGTGTGTGAACACACAAACTCAGTGTTGGAACAATACCTTAGATGGTTCATTAATTATCAATAGGATAATTTGAGTGACCTTTTGCCATTTGCAGGTGGCATACCATAATTTTATAGACAGAAGTATGGATTTTACCCCTTTCCAGATGGCCACTGGTCAAGACTTTAAACCTATGCCTGAACTCCCTGCAAATGATCCTACAGTGCCATCATTAAAAGAATGGTTCACCCAACTACAACACACCTGGTTATTGTATGGAAGGCCCTTGCAGAAACTCGTGATACATATGAAACTCAAGCTGAAAAGAAAAGAACTGAACCTAAACCTATTAATGTTGGAGACCATGTTTACCTTTCCGTACATTATTTACAGTTGCTGCAAGAAATTGGGACCTTAGCTTTTCAGGCTTTTTCTCATCCAATGTACTATTAACCCAGTCACAGTAGAATTTGCCAAAGTCCCTTTGTTGGGTCCACCTGGCTTTTCACTGCAGTTTACTGAAAGCTGAAATTTCCTCACCCCTTAGACCAGTTCTTCCCCCTGTCCCTGAACCTTTAATAATAAAGGGGGAAAAACATTTTAAGAGAGATTTGGGACTCTTGCACACATAGGGGAAATCTTCAGTATTTTGTAGCATGGAAAGATTTCCCTACTGCTCAGAATGGGCAGTATTATGTTGGCATATTAGAGTCCCTAGACTAGTGAAACATTTTCACAAATCTAAATGATTTTTCTAATATTTTCCTTTCTCTCTGCTTTTATTGTGTTTTGTTCTGCAGGTTTAATCTCTTTCTTTTGGGGTGACTATATTCAAGGGACCCTTCAGGTGTCCTGCCATTCTGTTGGAGGGAAGGAGGAGGCTCTGGGGAGCATTCTTTGCATGCTTTCACTTCTGCTGTAACCGCATGTGAATTAGGGAGGGGACCTATCTTGATTCCACTTCTTTCAGTAAAAGTTCTTTTGATTAACCTTATGGAGTCAGGAGTTGTGCTTTCCTGAGAGGAACAGCTGAGACAGATACTTTCACTGTCACTGAAGTACACCCAAACCAGGAAAACAATTTTAGATAAATGACAAACAAGGCCAAGCCATAAGAGGAAAAGCTGATCTACTCGAAATGAAACCAGGTATTCTGGAGGAAGAAGTAGTGTGGACACTCAATCAGTTGCCTAACCACAAAGCCCTAGGAGTTGATGGAATTCCTGCAGTTGCTAAGATTAGTATCAAGAAAAGCACTGACAGTCCTTTGCCAAAATATATGGAAGTCTGGTCAGTGGCCAAAAGAATGGAAAAGGTCAATATTTATCCCAATACCAAAGAAAGGTGATACAAAAGACTGTTCCAACCACTGAACCATAGCCTTCATAGCACACGAGTGAAACTCTCTTAACAAAATACAAAGACCTACAAATAGAAATAGAACGACTGTGGCAAAGGCAAGCAAGGGTAGTACCAATAGTAATAGATGTCTTAGGTGCAATCCCAAAATAACTGGAGCACCACTTGAACACCATTGGCATTGACAAATTCACCATTAGTCATTTGCAAAAGGCAGCCTTATTAGGAACTGCTTCCATCCTGTGACAATATTTGTAATACCATAAAACATCCACATCAGCCTATCCCAGGTCCTTGGTAAGGACTCAATAGGTAGACAAAAATGTCAAATCCAGTCTGAATATCTGGCTGACTGTGTGATGATCAATAATAATAAAAGTTGGAAGGGACCTTGCAGGTCATCTAGTCCAACCCCCTGCTCAGGCAGGAAACCCTATATCATTTTCACTTCTTAAAAACTTCCAGTGTTGGAGCATTCACAGCTTTTGGAGGCAGGTTGTTCTGCTGATTAATTGTTCTGTCAGGAAATTTCTCCTTAGTTCTAGGTTGCTTCTCTCTTTGGTTAGTTTCCATCGGTTGCTTCTTGTCTTGCCTTCAGGTGCTTTAGAGCAGAGGTCCCCAACCTTTTGGGCACCAGGGACCAGTTCTGTGGAAAGAGGTTTTTGTGCGGACCGGAGAGTGCATGGTTTTGTGTGCTGCCTGCATCCCAAGGATGGGGCTTTGCTTGTTTGTGAGGACTGGTTGCTGGAATGCTGTGGCCTGGTACTGGTCCATGGACTGGGGGTTGGGGACCCCTGCTTTAGAGAATAGCTTGACTCCCTCTTCTTTGTAGCAACCCCTGAGATATTGGAACACTGCTATCTCTTCATTAAACTAGCAACTGTCAATTCCAGCAACTGTTCCTTAGATGTTTTAGCCTCCAGTCCCCTAATCATCTTTGTGGCTCTTCTCTGTACTCTGAGTCTCAACATCTTTTTTACATTGTGGTGACCAAAACTAGATGCATTATTCCAAGTGTGGCATTACCAAGGCATCATAAAGTGTTATTAACACTTCACGGAATCTTCATTCTATCCCTCTGTTAATGAAGCCTAGCACTGTGTTGGCTTTTTTGGCAGCTGCAGCACACTGCTGGCTCATATTGAAGTGATTGTCCGCTAGGACTCCGAGATCTCTCTCACAGTTACAATCTATACTATACCTGTGCATTTGGTTTTTCTTGCCTAAATGTAGAACCTTACTTTTTTTACCACTGAATTTTATTTTGTTAGATAGCACCCAATGTTCAAGTCTGTCAAGATACCTTTGTATCTTAAGCCTATCTTCTGATGTGTTGGCTACTCCTGTCAGCTTGGTGTTGTCTGCAAATTTGATGAGTTCCCCTTCTATCCCCTCATCCAAATCATTGATGAAGATGTTGAAGAGCATTGGACCCTGTTCTGTCCCAGAAATATGTCAGTCCTTGTTATGCTCACAAAAAGACACCCCTCTTCCAAGAAACAGCAGGAACTGCAAGAAAAATACCAACCCCTTTTATTCTCACAGACCTGAGTCAATGCCAAAGGCAAACAAACACAGTCCACAGAAACTTGATCCTCAACAGGAACAGTTGCCTACACCTTCCTTTTTATAATTCAGCCAAGGCATGGGTTTCTAATGCCTTCTCCTTTGCCTTTGGAGCCACCCCATTGCATTCCTCTGTCCTACTGACTTCTCTTGCCTGCATTTTCATGCATCCTGTCCCAACAGTTCTTCATCACTGTCCAACTCAGGCTCCCAGCACAACTGTGTCTCAGCCTGAGCGTGAGTAGAGGAGCCAGGCTCCTTGTCCAACTGTAAGTCTTGGAGCTCCTCAGAGCCTTCCCCTGACTCTAATGTCACTCCAGACCCCTTCTCCTCATCTGATTCCTCAGACTTAGCTGCCAGATCCACTAGCTAGTGAGGAATCACAACAGGCCCATAACAAAGCCCTGGGGCTCCCCACTACACACTTCCCTCCATGTAGAAGCAGTTCCATTGAGGACTACATGCTGAGCATGGCCAGTCAGCTAGCTACGAATCCTTCTGGTGGTGATGCTGTCTAATCCACATTTTTCTATCTTATCAAGTAGTAGGTTGTGGTCTATAGTAGTTGGTTGGGATCTACTACTGTTACTTATGACTGTGAAACTTGGACTCTGGAAAAGGCAGATAGGAAAAGAGTGGACACCTTAGAACTGTGGTGTTAGAGGCAATTATTATGCATCCCATGGGCTGCAAAAATAATAAAGAAGTCCTAGACCAAACTTCAATAATAATATCACATAGAGGCCAAGATTGCCAAACAGAAGCTGTCACACTTTGGGCATGTCATGCAAACTGACTCTGTCGAAAAATAAATCATGCTGGAAGTTATCAGTGGAAAAAGAAGAGGGGGCCATCCTAGTATCTGCTGGCTGGACAGTATAAAGAATGACACTGGGATACCATGGCAATCCGAAAGAGGTAATGTGAGACAGAGGGGTATGGAGAGTTCTGATCCATAGAGTTTCTAAGCGTCAGACATGACTGAATGGCTGACAATGACAATGATTCCAAATTTGAAACAGGAATGTTTGTCTTCCTGGCATTGTTAGAATAATATTGGGCTATTCTGAATCATGCTATAACAATCTGTGTCAAATTCAAAATAATTTGTACATACAACTTCTAAATTAAAAGATAGAATCAAGTGAAAACTGATTAAAAAAACAGCTGCTGTAGGATAAAGATAGTTTAAGATAAATTGATGTTAATCATACAGGATTTACTTCCAGAAAATCTAAGTTGAAGAAGAATCCCTTTAGTAATAAGGTCTACTATAGGCTATAGCAAGTGGTTAACCATAATATTATAAGCAGTTATTGCAATATACTGGTATCAATTTCTATACATTCAACTGACAGTATATAACAGTGGTTAGGGCATCAGAGCAAAACAGGGAACAATTGAGTTGCAGATGCAGTTGCAGTCCTAATCAACAATGAAATATTTTGAAAGACTTCTTCATGTCTATGTTGCTGAAATATAGGATGACATAGTTTCATAAACATAAGTGTTCACCAAACCATTTTAAGAATAGTCTTATTTTAGCATAATATAATGTTCCTTAAAATTACTCTGAACAATTTCTTATTTTCATCTCATCTAACTAGATTCAATGAGATAGATAAGTGAGCAGTTTTAATGAGAAGTTTTCTTTGAAATAGGTTAATTAACACACACACACACACCACTAAACACACATGTACAGAGGTTGATAATGTATTTTAATAACTCAGAGAGTAGTTACACTTATTCTGTCCTATGGTCACTGAAAGCATATGTGTGAAATCATTGTATTTCATGATGAATGACTTGTGCATTGAAGAATAAATTGAACAAACTGGCAAACAGCTCACTGAACATGAAATCAGCTATTAGAAGAAAGCTTGTGAACAAATTCTGAAGCTGATATGCATCTTTTGATTAATGTCCTATCAATCATCCACAGAGGCTACCTTAGCTAAGTTGTACTGTAATCATTCATGGTTGCTGAGAGAGCAAAAGCAAAGACTAAAGGGTTGCAATTACTGAATATTATTACCAATTTCTCTCTGCCTCTTGTAGGGAACAATTACTGTGTTGAAGACATTTTTGTCCCTTTATTCAAAAAGTACGATGTTGAACTGAAAGAGATTCCCTTAAGACCTGCAAGATCTTAAAAGTTGAGTAGCTTTTATAACAGAGAGGTCTCCAAGAATAACAGTAACTTAATCTTACTGAAAGGCCCATTTAAAAATGCAATAGTGAAAAATATGGTAAAAAAAATCAATGTTTTAAAATTAAAAATGTAGTTAGCTTTTTTACATAATTCAGTATAGCATTTCTATTAATCTGCTTAACCACATCAATATTTCCAGGGCGTGACTTTAAATCTACCATATTATAATGTATGTTGGTTTTTCCATATATGTTTATATGTAGTACAATACATATAGATATTAGGGGTTTTTTTAAGTACAACCAGAGCTCTAATTTTCAAATTAAGCTATTCCATCATATGAACTTTTTAAGGACATTTAATTACAGAACATTCAGTTTTATATGATATAACCTAGTTTAATTTTGTCATATCATGTTTTAGGCCTGAGCAAAGTCTTAAGAAATACTGTAATGTGATTATAAGCATTAGTATGCATAATAGGCTTTAATAGATAATTTATTGTTATTTATCTGAAAGGGGCATGGGTACTTTTTTTACTGCAATATTTTGACACTAAGACTCATTGATCCCTAATTTCAAAGGGGAGAAAGGTTAATCCATCAGTTTCTCTACCAAGAAGGCACTGATAGCAATTCTTTAGGTGACATTCTGAATGATCTGAGCTTTCATTCCTTGCAAACAAATGAGTGATATGGCAAGCATAGTGTTCATAACACATTTAACCAATTGATTTTCTTTCTGTCCTAATAAGATCTATAGAGATATGAATGAGTGAACCACAAGCCAAGATTAAAAACTGCCTCATAAGAGAACATAACACAGCAACATTATCAATAAGGTTATGTAAAACACCATATATCCATTATTTTTCTTCAGTTAAAGTTCTTTATTATAATAACTATTGTTAATGAACAATATGGCTTTTCTTATTTTCTTAATTTTTTGTTTAGGCAAGTTTTGTGTATTGTTATAAAATGATTAACACTTTTTTTACTTTAGGATTTACACTGTTTTATATGTTATCAATGGGCTTACAATTTAAAAAGATAAAAATAAAAAATAAAATGTTACAGAACATGAGTTTCACATAAATTAAGTGTTGAATTCTTTATGAAAATGGATCTTGCTACACATGAACATGTAATTAAGTGCAATACTCAATTAGACTAGCAGAATATGCCCTTTTGGAAAACACCAGAACTATCCCCTCCCGCTTTTCTCCCTTAAAGAAACCTGTATGACTTCACATTTTGATAACTTTTGTTCTTCACTCCTTCCCATTTGCTTCAAGTTGACATATATTCAATAATTTCTTTATATTTTTAAAGATTTGTTTTCATTTTCATTAATTAAATAAGCAAGTTAACACTGGCTGACAAAAAGGGCAATAAATTAGGACTGGGAAAATGGTTTCTCCAGTTTTGAGTCATGGAAAATATTACAAGTATGTTAAAATACAATGGGGCTACAGTTTTACTCAAACTGTCTACAAGTAAGCCCCACTGAAAAAGGAGTATTCACGAGGACTTCCGGGTGGCAAGGCTCCGCCGCCGACAGCCATTCAGGCTGTCAGCCCCGTTGTTTCTGTGGAACCACCGAAAATAGCGCTGATCAGCTGTTTTGGCGGCTTGGAAGCCCGCTCCTTGGGAGAAAAGGAGGGGATGAGCGCCCAGGCAGGAGTAGAGCTCTCCTAGACCGCCAGAGTTAAAACTCTGGTGGTTGAAGGATTGAGCCCCCCCGAAGCCTGAGTTTGCTCCAGATTTCGGGACGCCTCTGCTCCAGGGCTTTGGAGCAGAGCAGGGCGCAGCAACCATCCCTGCCAGCGAGAGTGAACTTTGGATTACTTGGATGCAGGCAGAGCTGTACAGGAGAATCATGTCAGAGCAAGTATATGATCTTTAACTCAGTGGACTTTGTGGAGATTTTTTAAAAGTGAAAGTGCGTAACAGAATTGAGTGGGTGAAAATGGCTGCCAAATCATCTAAAGTTCCTAGAAGCACGGGGGTTTCCCCGGTGCAGCAATCTTCGTTACAGGCTTTAATGCCTCCTCCCCCTGCACCTGCACCAGCTTTGACAGTAAAAGATTTGCAGGATGTTTTGCAAGAGGCTACGAAAAAGCAATCTCAACAATTAGTTGAACTTATAGATGAGAAGCTTACAGAACTTATGGATGAGAAGCTAACAGAAATGAGGGCAGACATCTTACTTGCATTTCAAGGCATGGCTGTTTGCACTGAGCGCTTGGATGAGAGAGTAGAAGAACTTAGTCAAAATAACATCAGATTAGATGCTAAAATGACGGATGCTGAAACTGTGATGGATAAGATTGATGACGATTTAACCATGGTCCAATACCATGAGATGGAGTTTGCTGTGAGAATTAGGGGCTTAAAAGAGGATTCTAAGGAAAATCTGAAAAAAGTAGTTTCAGAAGCCCTGGAAGGCGTTTTGGGGCGTTCAGCAGAAGATATTATGGTGAATATAGACAAAATATTTCGCGTTAATTCATGGACTGCAAGACAAAGGAAATTACCTAGAGATGTGGTGGTTTATTTTACAAAGAGAGCAATCAGAAATGAGCTCAATCAAGCTTTTTATAATAGTAAATTTGCAATTGCAGAGCAGAAAGTTTTGATTTTAAAAGAAATCCCTCCAAAGATTTTAAGAAGAAGAAAGGAGTTTGCTTTTTTGGCAGAAGAATTAAGAAGACGGGATATTCAGTTCAGATGGGAGATTCCAGTGGGTATGGTGGTGATGTATGCAGGCACGAGACATCGTCTTCTTACAGTGTTACAGGCACGTGATTTTTATACTAATGTTTTAAAGGCAGTCCCTATACCACTTTTGGAATCCCAAAAGAAGAATGGTGAGGGAGAGCGTCAATCACAAAGTAAGAATGCACAAGGTGCTGAAGGAGCTACGCAGATGAAAGATGGAGAATTTCAGAAAGTTACAGGAGTGGATCAAATTTCAGGATCATCGGAGGAGGTTAGAGATCAAAGAATGACACATGCTGCTGCTAGACGAATGAGATAAGAGCAAGAGCAAGAACAGCAGAGAGTTATGATGGCACCTCAAAAACTTACTTACAGTGAAGCAGTGGGAGGAGCGCGACCAAAGAGAGTGCAGGTGAATTTGGAAGAAGCGCTTCAAAAGCTTCAGGTCGCGAAAGATGGCGACAAAACTTCTAACCTGGAATGTTAATGGTTTAAATTCACCACAGAAGAGAAAGAAAGTATTTCAATATTTAAAGCAATTTAAGAATGATGTTATTTGTCTACAAGAAACACATATTAGAGCCATGGATCAAAAATATTTGTTAAACTTGAGGTTGGGTACACAGTTTATTGCTTCTGCAACTGATAAGAAAAATGGAGTGGTCACTTACGTTAAGAACACTTTGACAGCGACTTTAATTGAAACAGATAAACAAGGAAGATATGTTATAATTGAACTGTTAATAGAAGGCAAGAAAACGCTTTTGGTTGGACTATGTGCTCCTAATCAACAACAAGGAGATTTTTATAGTTTATTACACAGCAAGATTATTCAGTGGGATTATAAATCTTGTATCCTGATGGGAGACTGGAATGGCATTCTGGATGTACAAATGGACAAGAGGTTTTTTTAAAAAAGCACCCCAAGTCATGCTAAACTGTCTACATCTTTTTTTGAAATGAAGGATGACTTGGAATTGAGAGACGTTTGGAGAGAGAGGAATTTGTAAGAAAAAGACTTTACATTTTTCTCCGACAGGCATCAATCTTTTTCTAGGATTGATTTTGTATTAATCACTAATGATTTTTTTTTCTAGGATTAAGAAGATCAAGATTTGCCCAAGAACTATATCTGATCATAGCCCAGTATGGTTAGAGATAGACAAAGATAATAGGGATAGGCGATCCTGGCGCTTAAATGAAAATTTGTTTAGATATCAGGAAAATGTGGAAGAGTGTAAAAAACAGATGAAGGAATTTTTTAAAATTAATATGCATAAAGGTACTTCTATTGAGATGGTTTGGGATGCAAGTAAAGCTTATATGAGAGGTGTATTAATATATTTGAACAATAAATATAGATGTATATTGGAATTTAGGAGGAAAGAATTAGAGGGTGAAATTAAGGAAAAAGAAAAGACTTTAATTTTGAATCCATCTGATGGGAAGATTAAAGAGGTAATTACTTTATTAAGGGGTCAGTTTGATAAGTTAATGGCAGATCAAGTGGCAACTAACTTACGGTATGTTAGACATAATACTTTTTGTAATGCTAATAAACCAGGTAGATGGTTAGCTTACTTGTTAAGGAAGAAGCAAAGGGTTTCTAATATAGATAGAATAGAACATAAGGGTAAAGTAGTGTACCAGCAGAGTCTTATTAAAAAGACTTTTGTTGATTTTTATTCTAAGTTTTATGCTAGAGATAAGATTAGAGATCTAGACATAGATAATTATTTGAAAAGAGCTAATATTCATGTTCTTACACAAGAACAAAAGGAAGGGATGAATCAATTGGTAACTGATGAAAAAAATTTTTTAGCAATCAAACAACTGAAAGTGGGTAAAGCACCGGGCACTGATGGATTGACTGCTGTGTATTATAAAAATTTACAGTTAG
>JAKJMR010017869.1:535412-577974 GCA_024449315.1 Daboia siamensis | reverse complement strand
TGTGTAGCATGCGATGCCTCCCCATACGGAATTGGAGCAGTTCTGAGCCACTTGCATACAGACAGGACCCAATCTCATGTCGCGTACTATTCCAGAACTCTCTCTAGGGCAGAGCGCAACTATGCACAAATAGACAAAGAAGCACTAGTAATTGTGGCCAGTGTGAAGAAATTTCACAATTACCTATACGGTTGCCCATTTACGATCATTACAGATCATAAACCCCTGCTAGGGCTCTTCACTTGGGACAAGCAAACACCCCAAATCCTGTCCCCTAGAATGCTGCATTGGACCACATTCTTGGCAGCATATTCCTTTAACCTAGTACACAAACCAGGGTAGCAAATGGGGCATGCTGATGGGTTAAGTAGACTGCCTTTGCCCAGCCTGGACTCAGACCTAGCACCGGCAGGCCACATCCTTGCCATCCAGGAGCTGCCAGAACACCCCGTCAGCTAAGGACATTGCCACCGCAACAAGCAGGGACAAAGTCCTTAGCAGGGTACTAGCATGGGTCTTGTCAGGATGGCAGGCCTTCAGTCCCGGCCCAGAATTCCAAGCCTACTTTGTTAGGCGACATGAACTGTCTTCACATCTGGGCTGTATACTATGGGGCAGCCGGGTTATAATCCCAGACCCTCACAGATCAAAAGCTTTACACACACTCCATGACGGCCACCCAGGCATTATTAAAATGAAGGCATTGGCCCGCAGCTACTTCTGGTGGCCGGGTCTCGATAAAGATATAGAGAGGCATGTAGCTGGCTGCTACATGTGCCAACAAACCAGACCCCTCCAACCTCAGGCCCCCGTCCACAAATGGGAAATGACTAGGAACCCCTGGTCCAGGGTTCACATTGACTATGCTGGGCCCTTTCAAGGTCAAGTGTTCCTTATTGTGGTTGATAGCTTCTCTAAATGGCTAGAGGTCATTCCAGTCTCCAGCATGACCTCAGCCACCACAATCAGGGGTTTGAGAGGGGTTTTTGCTACCCATGGGCTTCCTGACATCCTGGTCTCCAACAATGGACCCCAATTTACCTCTTGTGACTTCCAGATTTTCACCAGGGACAACTCAATTAGACAAACTACGTCAGCTCCCTTCCATCCATCTTCGAACAGCCCTGCAGAGGTCATGGTGAAGGACACCAAGGACTCCCTGCGGAAAATCATCACTGGAGACTGGCACCGTTGCTTGGCCCAATTCCTCCTGGCCCAGCACTCCACCCCCTGCTCTACCACCAGAAAATCACCTGCAGAACTTCGGTGGGGCCGCCGTCTTGTAACAAAGTTGGACAGACTGCATCCAGACAGAGCAGCTGTGGAAGCAGAACATCCCACCCTGCCAAGGACTTTCACCCCCGGTCAGCTCATCTGGGTGAGGAACTTTGGGGGAGGGGACAAATGGCTTCAAGGCGTTGTCATAGAGCAAACCGGCCCCATCTCTTACGTGATAGACCTGGGGGAAGGAAACCACATCAGGAGACATGTGGACCAACTCAGGAACAGGGGGCTCCAAAATCTCCCCCTCAACCCATCCCCCGGTCCAGCCCCCAGCCAGTTACTGGGGCAAGGAAATTTCCCCATGCCTACTCCAGCACCAGAGGTACACGGCCCCACCCCTCTGTCCTCGACTTCACCACCACCCAGGGACCAGAGGGCCACGGTTCTTCCACTTCCCCCCATTAGGGGGAAGGAGGACCTGGTCAAGGAAATCCCCCTTCGCCACTCCAGCAGATCTAAAAGTGCCCCTGCATACCTTGCAGATTTCGAATGGGCTGGAAACAGGTCATTCAATACTCCAAGAGTATTGTGTCTAAGGCAAGGGGGGTGGAAAGGGGTTTTGTATATTTATATTCTGCAAAAAGACACAAACGCCATGAGGTAAAAAGGTGCGGCAGCCTTTGACAGTTGACAGCTGTCAAAGGGCTGCCGCTTACCCAACATGCACACGCGGCGGCCGGCTGACAGTGACAGCTGCCCGCGCAGCACTTGACAGCTGTCAAGGCTGCCTGCGGCCGCACATGCACATTAGCCGGAGCTGTCAAAAGGCTTGCTGCCAGCTGGAAGATGAGGCGTGGCGGCTGTTGACAGCTCCCGGCTGTCAGAGCTGCCGACAGTGGATTGGCCGGAGCCACACGGCGGGAGAACTCTTTGTTGTGATTGGTTGGTTACCTGTCAAAGTTGTGTATAAATAAAGCGAACCCCCCAGCTGTGTTTTTCGTCTGGTGCCTTTCCTAAATAAAGGTTCGAGAAACTTGCCAGCTGTCTCTCTCAGTCCTTGCCTCATGCTAGTTCAACCTCCAGAAAAAAAGGAAAGAATGGGGGGAGGGGGAATATAATGTGTTATTTAAATCAGGTCCACTGCCCATTGGGATCGAGCTGTATAGGTGACAGAAGAACATGCAAAGTGCATTTTTCAAGCAGCAAGCACACAAGCAAAAGCATCTTCTCCTGTTGCTGCTGCAATCTGTGGAATTGGAAAGTCTGATGAAGCTGACTGTTATATTTTTCATTCTATGTTAGGAATATCCCACAAATATATTAGTTAATATCTACATTAGCTATGAATATTGCAGCCCTGTAATACAAATATTTTATGAACTTCTGTTATGCAACCATACTCAACTTTTTAATGAACTCACTAGGAAACTCACATTGCTGGAATGTGTGTATTACTGATAAGAATGGAGTTTATGCATGATTTATTAATGGTGATACCAGGCAGAACATCAGTGGGTGTATGGAATGCAGTATATTTCATTTTTCATGGAATCTTGGATAAAGGAGTAAGAATGTAAAGTTCCTGACATGGCTGGGGCAAGATGTACCATACATATAGCTTTTGAGTAAATAAGTTGGGTATAAAGAGCAAAGGGACGCGGTGGCTCAGTGGGTTAGGACACTGAGCTTGTCGATCAGAAGGTCGGCAGTTTGGCGGGTCGAATCCCAAGTGCCGCGTAGCAGAGTGAGCGCCTGTTACTCGTCCCAGCTTCTGCCCACCTAGCAGTTCGAAAGCACGTAAAAATGCAAGTAGAAAAATAGGGACCACTGCGGTGGGAAGGTAACAGCGTTCCGTGCGCCTTTGGCGTCTAGTCATGCCGGCCACATGACCACAGATAAGTCCTCGGACAATCGCTGGCTCTTCAGCTTTGAAACGAAGATGAGCACCGGCCCCTAGAGTCGGAAACGACTAGCACGCATGTGCGGGGGAACCTTTACCTTATAAAGAGCAGCCTGGAGTGAACCCACACCCCGAAGCTGGTTAGCCTTGTTAAGCACAATAACCTAAATAGCCTTACAAGCAAAATTTATTATAGTAAGCTAACTCTGAAATTACACAAGTATATGTACAAATACAAAGGAACTAATTAAGCTTAATTGCATGCTTGCCCTGCTTTTTGTCCAAATAACACAAGAATAAAAGAACTATTGGAAAACGTAACTCTGAGTGACTTGAACTCAATTTTATGACATAGTTGGCATAGTTGGCAGGATTCTTGGCTTGCATTTGGACAAGAAAGAAAATGGCAAGCAGGTTCTTGTTGGGAAAAAGGAAAGACAAACAGAAGGAAAAAGAGAAAGATAAGGAAAAAAAATGGAAAGGAGGCAGACCATTTGGATTCTACCTCCTGATAATGAGGGACAAGCTGGTTATTACGATGATATGTTGCAGTGCTCAGCAGAGTTTAACTGGAACCCGAGAGACAACAGAGATATTAGAGAAAGGTAAGAGGGAATTACTGGAGGTGCTAAAGGGAGACAAGGGTTCTTTAAAAAAGGTAAAGTCTACAATATATAAGAATATACATCTTATTACTAAGGAAGACAGTGCAGCCATAGTCTTTTTAGATTATGCTCTGAAATCTGTTTTGGAAAATGTGGAAGAACTAGGGACATGATGGTAATGGTGCAAGAGGAAATTAACGAAAAGGATGAGGTTAGGAGAAAAAAGTATGCAATATAGCCAGCTTTGCAACAAGTCCTTGAGAAAACTGAAATAGAGAAATGAAACAATCTATGGAAGATCAAACCAAAAAAATTACAAGATATGAAAATTAGAACACAAAGTCTGGCACAGCTGATGTAAAATTTCAGCTATTAGTAGAAATAAACAGGAAAGTGTCTCTTATATGAGTAAATACGATCCTTGTGATGGTTTTGACACAACATGTTGTGACGAATTTGAGTGTTCTACTAACCCCTGTTGTGGTCCTTTTGGATTTAATGTTTCTGCCATAAAGAAGGTTTCTATTAGTGCAGACACAGGGAGGGGTTTTAAACACCAACTTTCTTATGAACCATTATCTACTGGAGAATTAAGGGATTTAAAAGGGAGGCTAGGACTCATAAAAGAACAGATTGTACGGACTACCAATTTGGCTCTAGAAATTGATAAAGAGGGCTTGATGACCTCTGAGAACCAAAGACTTTTAAGAATGTATGCTGAAACAGTGGACTTTGCTCCAAGGATTGACAATAAGCCCTGTTTAGCTAGAAAGTAGAGTCTAGAGAGCAACAAGAACCTTATTCTGGGGATGTCTTTCTTTAATAAATGATTTTGGTTTACCCCCAAAAGGTATATTTTTAAATTAATCCCTTTTAAAGAGAAGGTTCATTCTGTGAGAATAAAAAAGAATCAGGGAGATACCTTGGAATGGTGGTAAAATCAGGTCCCTGAAGTCCACCAAACCAGTAAATACCAGACAGGAAAACATATTTCGGCAATGGTAGAAATTGTAGGCCCTACTGTACTCCCTCAAAGACAGTATGCCTTATATTTGGCTGCTGTTCAGGGCCTGAAACCAGTTGTTGAGGGCCTTTTAGCTGAAGGCATTATAGAAGAAACAAGAAGCCATTTTAAAAGCCCAATGTGGCCAGTTTTAAAATCTGATGGGAAAATGTTTTTTGAATGGTTGTTGATTTTAGGAAAGTAAATAGAGTAACCCCTCTTATGGCTCTTATTGTTGCCAGCATTACTGATTTGAAGACTCAGATTTTACATAGTTCTTGATATTTCATTGTGATTGTTTTCACTAATTGTTTTTTGCTTTACTGAAGAAAGTAAATCACATTTTGCTTTCACTTATGGGGAAAAACAATATACATTTTGTCGTGTTTCTCAAGGGTTTCACAATTTGCCTGCGATTGCACATAAATATGTGAGAGAAATACTAGAAATACCAATACTGATGACCATATTCATGTTCACTCTTACATTGATGATATTTTAGTTCAAGGAGAAACAGAGCAGGAAGTAAGGGAATGAACTTTGCAGGTCTTACATTTGATCCATGGCTCTGGCTTTAAAGTAAATCTTGAGAAAGTCCAGTAAGTAAAGCCACAAGTAAAGTTTTTGGGATTATCAATTGATCACGGTCTCTGTGGAGTAGATGAGCAAAGAGTACATGCCTCTGTTCCATGCCCGTGCCTGTTGATATTAATTCTTTGAGAATTAATTCATTTCGGTGCTTTTGATTTTGTCCAAGATCACATACCTAATTATGCTGAACTCACTGCTCCACTATATCATCTCTTGAAGAAGAATGTATCTTGGGAATGGACTGTGGACCTCACTGACCGCTTGGAGAAATTAAAACTATGGGTCCAGCGTCCATTAAATTACATCCTCTGGACCCCAACTATCCTTTCTTTTTAAGACCTTCATGGTTGCCTGAAGCTTTTGCTGCCTATTTCAGAAAGACACCAATAATAAATATCTACTATTGGTTTAGCATCCAGGAAATGGGGATGGTACAATGAGTGTGAAACTGGTGCAGCATGTGTAATGTGGGCATTGCAATATTTTGAGAGTTCCATAGGGTGGCAGCATGTAATCGCACAATCTACCCGTGGCTCTCTGAAATATATTTTTCCCATATTAATAATATTAGATTTGCACAACAGCTTCTATACCTCAGCCTTAAAGGTTATGATATCGAGTCTTTGCCTTCTCCTGATCCTTTGATGGATGTGGGGAATTTTGCTCTTGTCCAGGGAAGAAGCTGTGTCATTAGTCCAAAGTGGGGTCCTCCCTACTAATAAACCCGAATTTGAGTTTTGGGCTATTGATGGAGGATTCTGGTGGGATGGTAATCACCGATTTACTGTGGCAGCTGGGGTATTTATCAATGGTGATACCTTTAGACATGAACTGCAAACAAAAAGTGTTCAAGAAGATTGGTTTTAGAAAAAGTTGATGCTTTGGGTTTAGCTACCCTGCATGTTTTAACAGATAGCTGGTATATTTATCAAGCTTTAACAAAAATTTCACCTTTTTGGGTCAAAGATGGATGGACCATAGTTTAGAGGGACCCTTGAAACAATCTGAAGAATGACAACAGATTTATACCTTAATACTGAAGATACAGGTTATAGTCTATTGGATTAAGGCACATCAGAAACCAATACTGGTAGCAATCTGAAATCTGTACTAATGATATTTGTATTTAATTGAATTACTACTACCCAGCCACCACGCTGCATTTCAAATATGTAAATGTAATATTAGAAAATCAATAAAATTTGTGAAAAGTGGCTAACAGCTGGGAAAACCTACCTAATAATGAAAAATCCATAATGAAAAATCCAGCAAAAGGGGCAACACCAGGCAACTACAGGCCAATTACCTGCTTACCAGCAACTTTCAGATTGTTAACTGGTGTGGTAGCTGATGCAGTACAACAGCATCTATTTGAAAACAATCTCTTTCCACACTGAGCAGAAAGGAAACCACCCCAATAGCAGAGGAACAAAAGATCAACTCCTAATAGACAAAATGATCTTATAAAACTGCAAGAAAAGACAGACCAACATGAATGTGGCATAGATTGACTACAAAAAGGCATTTGACTCTCTGCCACATGACTGGATAATCAAGTGCCTAAAAATAATAGGCGTCAGTAGAAAAATCAGAAAATTTGTGCAAAGATCGATGGCACAATAGAAGACACAGTGAGAGACTGGGAGAGGTTAATATCAAGAGGAATATTCCAACGAGATTCATTATCACCACTAATATTTGTTATTGCACTATTTCCTCTGTCAACAATACTGAATAACTCAGGACATGGCTATCAAACATCAAAAACATCTGCCAGACTATCCCACCTCCTTTACATGATGATCTGAAGCTGTATGGAAAAACATCATCTGAAATAGAATCGCTGCTCAAAATTGTCCATATATATAGCCAAGATATTGCAATGGAGTTTGGCTTGGACAAATGTGCCACACTTACTATCAAACAAGGAAAAATAGTGAATACTGAAGGAATCAAGATGCCCCACAAAAATAACATTAAGAGTCTGGATGAGGAAGATTACTACAAATACTTGGGTATCCTTCAAGCTGACAACATCAAGCACACTGAAGTCAACAAAGAGATTAGAGGTGAATACATTGAGAGAGTGAAGAAGATCTTAAAGTCCAAACTCAGTGGAGGAAATACCGTGAAGGCAATCAACACCTGGGCAATTTCAGTCCTTAGATACACAGCTGGAATAGTGGACTGGACTCAAGCAGAACTAAAAGCAATGGATAGGAAGAACAGAAAAATAATGACAATGAATCATGCCCTTCATCCATGCAGTGACATTGACAGACTCTATCTACAAAGGCAGATAGGTGGATGTGGAATGCTGCAAGTACATCAGATGGTTGAAGAAGAAAAAATGGCTTTGGAAGAATATTTGAAGGACAGTGATGAAGATGCACTGAATTTAGTAAATCAGGAAGGCTTACTGACTACTCGAGACCCAACTGGCCTACAGGAAAGGCCAAATGAAGAACAGAATAGAGGCATAGAAAGACAAAGCACTACACAGCCAGTACATTAAAAAGAATAGCTGGGAAAGCAGATAATAATAATACCTGGTAATGGCTAAGAGCAGGTATTGAAGAAAGTTGAAGAAAGAGTCAGAGGGACTAATTCTGGCTGCACAAGACCAAGCCTTAAGGACAAATACATACAAAGTCAAAATTGAGAAGACAGCAACAGACAGTAAGTGCCACCTATGCAAAGAAGCTGAAGAAACAGTGTACCATCTGGTAAGCTGCTATAAGAAGATCGCACAGACTGACTACAAACAGCGGCACAGCAAAGTAGCAACAACGGTGCATTGGAAGATCTGCAAGAAATATCATTTGCCTGTAAGCAAGAACTGGTGGGATCATAAAATAGAGAAAGTCATAGAAAATGATAAGGTTAAACTGTTCTGGGACTTCAGAATTCAAACAGACAAGCACCTGCAACATAATAACCGGACTTAATATTTATTTATTTATTTAATTAATTTTATTTCTATACCGCCCTTCTCCCGAAGGACTCAGGGCGGTGTACAGGGCATACATACAAAAATACAAAAATTAAAAAGAGATTAAACTAGCCCAAAACTAAAACCAATACAAACATTAAAACTACCCATCCCTCATCCCTCATCAGGTCAGTCCAGCTTGTACAAATAAAAATGTTTTCAGACCCCGACGGAAGGAGCGAAGGTCGGGCGCCATCCGGAGCTCAACCGGGAGCTGATTCCATAGCCCCGGGGCGCCCACAGAGAAGGATCTCCCCCTGGGGGCCACCAATCGACATTCTCTGATCGGTGGCACCCTGAGGAGACCCTCTCTGTGGGAGCGTACAGGGCGGAGGGAAGTAGATGCCGGCAGCAGGTGATCCCTGAGGTACTCCGGACCCATGCCATGAAGGGCCTTAAACACCATTACCAGTACCTTGAATCTCACCCGGAAGACAACTGGCAACCAATGCAGCTCACGGAGCAAGGGTGTTATATGGGAGTATCGGGAAACTCCCAACACAACTCTCGCAGCTGCATAATAATTGTCGATAAGAAAGACAAAAAAGTCTGGATAGTGGAAATGACAGTGCCTGGAGACAGCAGACTAGACGAGAAGGAACTGGAGAATATAACAAAATATAAAGACCTACAAATAGAAATTTATTTATTTATTTATTTATTTATTTATTTTTATTACATTTATATCCCGCTCTTCTCCGAAGACTCAGGGCGGCTTACAAGCTTAGCAGTAGCCTTCATTCTATGTATATGCCTGCTTGTTAGGGCTATCACACACACCCCAAGCGGCATTATTACAAAGTCAGCTTATTGCCCCCAACAATCTGGGTCCTCATTTTACCTACCTCGGAAGGATGGAAGGCTGAATCAACCTTGAGCCTGGTGGGATGCGAACCTGCACTAATTGCAGGCAGCTGGTGTTACTTAAGGAGGCATTAGCCCTCTGCTCCACCAAGGCTCGAAATAGAAATAGAAAAGACTGTGGCAAGGGCAAGCAAGGGTAGTACCAATAGTAATAGGTGCCTTGGGTGCAATCCCAAAACAACTGGAGCACTACGTGAACACCATTGGCACTGACAAATTCACCATTAGTCAGTTGCAAAAGGCAGCCTTACTAGGAACTGCTTCCATCCTGCAATAATATCTGTAATACTATCCAACATCCACATCTGCCTATCCCAGGTCCTTGGTGAGGACTCAATAGGTAGACAAAAATGCAAAATCGTCTGAACATCTGGCTGACTGTGCAATGATTAATAATAATAATAATAATAATAATAATAATAATAATAATAATAATAATAATAATAACAATAACAATAACAATAACAACAACAATAATAATAATACCTAGGATGCTGGCAGTTTGAATGTTCAGTTGACTGAGCCTCATGTTTAATGAATAAAAGTTTATGATGATGATGGAAAGGACCTTGGAGGTCACCTAGTCCAAACCCCTGCTGAAGCAGGAAACCCTATACCATTTTAGACAAATGGCTGTCCAGGCTATTTGTAAAAACTTCCAGTGTTGGAGCATTCACCTCTTCTGGAAGCAGGTTGTTCCACTGATTAATTGTTACCTCTTTTTGAACTTGTGTTTCTTTTCTTTTAGTTTTGTTTTGCTTCTTTTTTTCTGTGTTTTGTTTGTAGAAACAATTCTTCAAACTACTTGTACTATGCAGAAAAATTGAACTAGAAGAGGGATGGGTTCAGGAATCTTCCATCCAATACCATCACACAAGATTTAATTTCAAACTGATTTATCCTGTTATACTTCTTTTAGGCTTAGCACATAGTGGTGATCAAAGGAGAACTTACTGTCTATTAATATTCTTGCTGATGATTTATTCTGGATATCATGTTAAAAGGGAAACAAATTGGTAGTATAGAGTCACATTGTTCACTAAAAAGCTATTAATATGTCTGATTGTTGGTATTGTCATTTGAAGGAGAAATCCACTTATGGTGGGATGCATGATTATTTTATTCCAATTAATATCTCCACTTGGCTCAAATAATCAGTAACTGTTGAACATCATAGAAGTCCTACGGTCCCAGTAGGAATTATTACAGGGAGATTGACTTTAACTTCTAAGATTTTGATTACTCAATTTAATGGTTTGGTTAAGATAGGGTTTTTACCCATTATGTCTAAAGGCTTAATCATGGAATTAAACAAGGATCAATGGTTAGCTCGTGATGGAGCAAACATCATTATTGAACAATGTCCAGACAACACCATATTTATCCCAAGGAATATATCTTGGTGGAGCAACATGTCCTAGTATCCCATAAACCCTTTTGGCTGATGGGGACATATCAAAAAGACTAAATTAGAAATGTGTAAACTCACTAATGACAAGCTTAGTAATCTTTTTATTACACCCCATTTGGACATATGTAGTCAGTTATGGAGGGCTACCCAGTGTACTAATTACAGTGGTGGGTTTAAACAATGTTTTAATGATTCAGAAAGGTTGAATCCACACTGTCCTTGGTATTTTGTTCAGAGAACATACAAAGGATATGGAACAGTTCCTCCTCCAGTTCTTATTTAGGCATATGGTAAAGGAGGATTTAAAATCCTTCCTGGGAGTTGGAAAGGATCTTGTACTCTTATTATGTAACTCCAATTTCTCTGCATAAAAGCATACAATCTGCATTTATTCATGCTCCATTGAGAAATAAACGGTCTTGGTTTGTTAGTGATTTTCTAGCCCAACAATTTATGCCTGACTATCAGCAACTCCAGCAAATCAATACACCTTGTTCATAACCTCTCTATGCTTTTGGAAACAGGTTTAAATACTTCTGGGAAAGCCATTTTAGATCTTTAAGAAGAGATTGATTCACTGGCATGAATTGTTATGGATAATCAGATTGTCCTTGATAGTATGCTGGCCGAACAAGGAAGAGTGTGTATAATGCTGAACCACTCTTGTTGCATATATATCAACAATTCTGGTCTGATTGAAGAAGACGTTCATAACATTTATCAACTTCTTGGTCTTACAGCTGATGCTAGACAATCTTGGGAGAAGAAGCATAACCTTTTCATAACTATTTGGGACACACTGACAAGTTGGCTTCCTTTCGGTTGGTTGAAAAATGTATTTATTGGAATTGTTTTTCTATTTGTTTTGATTTTGGTTACTTGTTGTTCTTTGTTTAAACCAGCTAGACCTATTGATTCTTCTGCTAAATAGTGAACTACTGCTCACTTCCTCTTGCAATAGTTCAAGAGGGAATATGTTATATTTTTTATGCTGTATGTTATGAATATCTCACAAATATATTAGTTAATATCTACATTAGATATGAATAAGAAGGTCTGTAATATGAACTTTTTATGAACTTCTGTTATACAACCATAGTTAACTTTTTAATGAACTCACTAGGAAATTCATGTTGCTGGCATGTGTGTACCATTGATAAGAATGGTATGTATGCATGATTTATTAATGATGATACCAGGTAGAACATCAGTGGGTGTACAGAGCGCAGTAGATTGCATTTTTCATGGAATATTGGAACGAGTGAGGATGTAAAGTTCCTGACATGGTTGGGCAAGATGTACCATACACATGGAATGAACCCACACCCCAAAGTTCGAGACAACTCTTGTTGGACCAGGCGATGCCCTGAGTCTGCTTCTCAGCTCACTCTAACGCAGCCTGATCACCTGTGTTGACAGTGTATGTGAGTATTGATTGTATGAACGAGTAGCCTAGTTGGGCAGCAATACTTGCATGCTTTCCTTGGTTGTTGTCAGAATAGCACAAGAATAAAAAAACTATTGGAGAACTTCATTCAATTTTATGACATGATCTAAATGATTTGTGTATAATGTTTTTTCTTTCTTTTTTAAAAAATCTTTCTTTTCAATATCAAATTCTTTCCTCCCCCCCCGAAACAATTTTAAATCATTATAAAATATAGATTGTAGTTCCCACTGACTAGTTAGTTTATATTATAATCTGTAAACATTTATGCAAAGATCCAGTTTGGTTTAGCTGTTAAAGCATCAGACTAAAACCTGGAAGACAAGGAGTTTTAATCCCATCTTAGGTAATGAACCAACTGAGTAACCTTGCAACAATCATTCTATCTCAGCCCTGGGAAGGAGGCAATGTCAAACTGTGTCTGAAATCTTGCCAAGAAAACTGCCAGTTGTCAGGAATAAAAAATAAGCTGAATGTCCCATTTTTAAGCCTGTGTATGTCATACTATTATACTTCTTAGCTTCTATATTTAAGTAATGATAAATTTATGTGTATGTACATATAAACACATACATAAATGCAAGCACACACACAAACGTGCACACACAAACACAGACACACAGACACAGACACAGACACACACACAGACACACACACACACACACACACACACACACACACATAGAGGCACACGAAATATCCTGCCTTCATTCAGGAGCTTCAAGATTCTTCTCCTACTTTCTTCCCACGGTTATTAAAATTCCCCCAAGCGCCTATTCAGCTTTCTTGTCTTTTGACATGAACAAAAATAATAGTAACTATATTACTTGTATACTGGAGAGACTTGTATCTTGTACAGAGGCAATCAAGAACAAAACATTAATCAAGGTCTTCTCTTTCTGTCCAAGCTAGAACCTTTTATCAATAGGATTAGTTATGCACAAAAAGTCTTGTGGTGAAATTAATCTTTTCATATAACTATCAGTGTTAGCTTTCATAAACAGTCATTTTTCCAGTAGCTCAAAAACATTTAGATGCACCGTTAGTCAGTAGGGATACTTAAACCGGGTCAAATAAATAAAGAATAAATGAGATTGCAAAATTGTGAACTGAATTTCTTTTTTAAATGTGTGGATTATAGAACTTGATTTTACTAAACTACTAATTTAAATAGCTTAAAAGAAAATAACTCAATTGTATTAAATTGCTGTATATGGTATCACATATAACTAATCTGGTCCAGAATAGTAGTCACCAAGAAACAATAACAAAAGAAAATCAAAGGTCTTATGAGATTATTTTCTCATAAAAAATCCTGTTCTTCACAGGATTCTAAAAAACATGTTATTTTGAACCCTAACCCTTTAAAATCTTCATGCATTTTAGAATAGGCCTCCTTTGAATATGTTGTATTTATATCTCCTCCTAAAATTGTGCATAATACATTTCATTTAAATAGTTTTGATTACTCAGGATCTTTTATTTTTGGTGTTCATAATTTACTAAAAAAAGGATATTTAAATGATACAATATCTTTGGGAGGACTAATTTCTTGATCCCAGATATAGTTGCTTGAAATGAAAGTACAAAAAGTTGTTCATAAAATGATTTATGAAGTTTTGCAAGACTGATATATTCTGTATACTGAAAATTCTTGCAATGTGTCGGGATTTACCTTATGGCACTTGCAGATAAATGCCCGTAAGAGCCACTAGCTGAAGAACTGCTACGGGAATTGTTCAGAATTGTCACCAAGGAGTTTGGAGATGTGCGGATCATGGTCTGAAGGTCAAAACTATGATCAGACAGCGGTGATAAAGACAATGTTCGTTTTCGACTTGGTCTTGTTGGTAACCTGGGACTTGAAAACCTAGTACCTGTTGTATAAAAAAACCAATTATTTATCAGAGCACCAATCCTCCTTTTTTATTGCTACTAGCAGTGGATATAAAGAGTTGTGACAATAGTACATGCTTTTGACAACTGCACTCTTTTCACTTATGAACTAGTAGTACGACTGAGAAAAATTAAGAAAAAAAACATTTATCTTTCCATTGCTTACCTCAAGGGAACTCTCTTGGTTAATGTGCAAGCAAAATGATAAATTGCTAAACAAAGGGAAAAGACCTTTATATATTATCTTTCACATTTCCAATGATTTATGTATCTGATAGCTGTTTAGACTTTAATTTTATTAATTCACTAGAAGCAAGGAGATGGAGTGGTTCAAATCTAAGCTAGTAGTTAACTCAAAACCTTTTCTAAAAATTGCTAAAAAGCTTTCACTCAACATAAGGGAAATCAAGATACATGTTTTGTTCATTAATAAAATAAAAATTCTTCGAAAATATTTATAGGTGTTTATATTTCATATTTTCTTCTGGAGGCTTAAAATGAGATAAAACTTAAAGCTTCCTAGCAATTCTGCAAAAAAGATTAGAAGAAAAATTAGATTAAACCAGTATCCTAAATATCCAGTGTCCTAAATATTATTTTAATAAATAATAAATATTATTTTAAGATAGCATAAATTTATTTTATTCATAAATCAATCCTATATACAGTAACCATAGGAATTTGCTGTTAAATGTACCAGTACTTTCTTATGGTTATGTTTGTATATATAGATATTAATATATTCCGATTTCTTTTTGCTGCTTAACGCTCCTAGGTTGGAGCTGCATGGCAAAAGAAATCATAATAATAGAACTGCAGTATAGCAAGTTCAAATACCCAAGGTGCATCAATCAAACTGGTCTGACCAGGAAAAAAACTTACATATTGATATATACTTTTTAAAAAACAACATCTGGAAGCTTTCAGAGTAAATTCTGAAATTCATTTTCAGTTAAAAAAATCACTAAATTTTAATTATCAAACTTGGCCATAAAGACTGTAAAGAATTGGATTCAGTGGAAAAGCTTTAATTACATATTACTTTACCCAATCCATAGGATTATACTCAATTTTAATATGCCCAAAAGTGACATATTTATTTTAACAAATCTTCCAAGCCAAGTAATTTTTTTCTACTCTTCAATATATTTCTTTGTGTAAAGAAAATAAAATCATCCCTGTTGGATGAAACATATAATCTACCCAGGATGATATGCTGCATTCTTTAAAGTCCAGTCTATGATGTCTGAAAAAAGGGGCAAGCTAACCAATAAAAAAACTACCATGGATTTGCTCAAAATATTACATTTGCTGTTTGAATTCTTGCTTTATTGCTTCCATGATTACATTATCTGAAGTCTAGTTATATTCAATATTTGCTTCATTTTGGAAATCTTTGGCCATACTTTTTCAGATAAAACTGCCAGCAAGACTGTCAGTTATCTCCAGCATCTGGTTTGTGATTCTCTTCTTTTTTCTCTTCTATAAAACTAGAAACACTCATGTTGCTTCAATCTTGCTCAAGATATTGTATTGACCAGTGGAACATCCCCCTCCCCAACCTTCTTATTCTTTTCATCTCTTGCTTATGTCCTGTTACTTGCAGGGTGACGTCTGCTACTTGATTTAATGCAGAATTTAAGATTCTTTGAAATGATGGTGTCCTTTCCTTGCCTTTGAATGAAAACAGTTATCAAAATTTACAAGAAAGTTTGTTTAAGATACAAACTTCTATACAGGAGCAGCAAACTCAAAAACACTATGCTTAAATAGTTCCTCTTCCTCAGACTATAAAGCAAGGAAAATTATAGCTCCTGACTCCATAGTCACCTAATCCCAACAAGCATAATTTCTATCCAAGATAGTTGCTGCCACTAGGAGTATTATATTGATGCACAATCATATCTGACTCTGCTGCATATCATTAAATATTCTTTAATTCATTTAAAACGTATCTTTGTAAAGGATGTATTACATCATTTTGCTAAATGAGGCACTTATAAAACCTATACAAATACCAAGAAACCATAAAGTGAGATTGCAGCTATATAAATCAACTTTTTATACAGAGTCTGTCTGCAGCAAATCTGCATCCTAAGGCCTAAGCTTTCTCTCCCTCATTTTTTTCTTAAATCATTGCAACTTGCATCTGAAAGCATGCGAACGTGTACAGCCTTTCTCACAGTTTCTTTCTTCATAGGCTGAAGTCAGGATTATTCCATATTCTCACATTTCATTCCATGGTTAAAAATATATCATTCTACTATTTTTTCTTGGATATCTTATGTATTGTTTTACCTTCCCAGGATATTCTGCAATAACATTCTCCACTAGAATGCTTAAAGGTACCAGAGTTCTGCCAGCAGTGTTTGCAGGATGATAACTGTTGAAGACTTACCCAATTGGAGTCTCTCTATATAGAACTTGCATTTGCTTCCGAAATGCAAAGGATGAATGGCTAAAAAAATGTGAGGTTGTTATGGAAAAGTAAAGAGGATTCCCTTTGGCACCCTATTTTTGGAAAAGAACTGGAAGAAAGCTGAGATTTTAATGAAAGGAATTGCAATAGATTGCTGATATTATTGAATTATGGTTTGTCATTACAAGATTGTTCAGGGAGATACTGGAGAGAAGAGAATGGAACAAATATTTCAATAGTAACTAGTGAGAGAGATATGGTAGAAGGTTGCAACCTGGCTATTACAAGTAAGGAGGTACTGAACTGCAGTCTGACCAAAAGTCAAGGAGACAATGAAGGTGCCTCCTTGCAAAGGTTGTGCCTTTTAACATCTAGTCTGGATCTAGCAAAATATTTACCATTCACAATTTATTCCTGGATGAAATTGCTCTCAACATTTATATGGCTAGGGCAGAAGAAGTTTATCTCCTAACCTTAATCCTCTAGAAATGTTGTTGAAGGTCTTGAAGAAAGTGGACAATTCATGTGAGGAATTAACATTTTGAGTTGAAATTATTCTGAAGGGACGAATGGACTAAACTTTCAAGCCAATGTGCAGATTGATTAATAGTTACACAAGATGTTTAGTTACAATTATTGCTGCCCATAGGCGCCACACCAGTTACTGAAAGCTGTGATGACTCCCCCAGACTCTTCCCCAGATACCTCTCCAGATGTCAGCTCGGAGGAAGATGAACCAGTTCCAGGCACATCTGGAGGGGAGTTGGTCAATGGTTCCAAGCAGCCGACTGAGAGGGATTTGGTTGAAGCACAGCTGCAGCAGGACAGCCTTGAGGCTTCAGGTGGGGAAAGCACGCAGCTGTAGCCAGTCAGTGATGAAGAAGAACTGCCTTCTGCACCTGATCCAAGAACACGTAGGGCAGAGAAAAGGCAGGAGCAGTGAAGTCAGCCAGATTTCTTGTGAGGAGGCAGCCTCACTCTTCTTAATGGGCTGCACCAGAAGCTGGCTATTTAGCACAGCAAACAGAAGGAGGTGATGCTGGGAACGTGTTCATTTCCTACCTGCATTTTTTTCTGGTCATTGTGATTCCTGCCTTGCTTTGGATTGACAGACACCATGCCTTGACTTGGATTGTGTCTTGTGAACTCTGGATTTTTCTTACCTTGTGAACACTCTTGTGTTGTGGATTTAATTTTGCCTGGTGGGTTTATCTTGTTTGAGAAACTTTCAAATCCATGAGCCTTGTAGACTCATTGGCCATTGGTCTGCTTTTGGATGGACTTAATTGGGACAGTTCTGGGTTTTTAGTGAAGGGAATTGCTGGAGAATATTAATAAACCCACTAAATCACTATTGTGTGTATATGAATGAGTGGGATGATACAAAAGTAAAGCTTCATATATTTTTGTCGCATAAATATGTAGCTTTGGGTTAATTTTCCTCAATGTGCAGGTATGTTTCTGACACATTTATTTAACTGGATTCCCTAGTTTTAGGGTTTGTGAGGAGAACAGATTGTTTCATATTTATGCAGAAAAGCTGAAAATTCCAAATATTTCACAAAGTTTCAGCACCAACATAGATTTTAATCTCAAGGTTGGGAAAATAATGGCTATAAGATCACTGACTCTAATGACAAAATGGAAAAAGTATTTGAATCATTTAGCTGAGAGAATGATGCAAAGATGTTTTTGTTTTCTCTGGAATTGTCTTCTGCATATATATGGTTTCTTTTAGGTCTACAATAAAGCATCTTATCCAGGAGCATCAACTCCTTTGCAGGATTACATTTTGGGAACTCACAGCTCTGATTGTTCTGAAGACTGACCCTGGATAATCTATGATGGAAGCTAAATACAGAACAACACTGCTAAGTATCCTGAATGTATTGGTAGATTTCAGTTTAACCAATTACAGTAAAGGGGTTGGTCTTTGTGACAGTATTTTTACCATTTCTGATCTTTCTATCTATAGCATACTGTAGTAAAAGATTTGCACTATACTCCAATTGGCTACCAGACATAATTTGATGTTGACCTTTAAAGCCCTGGGGCTTGACTATTTCATAAATATCTCCCCAATTACTTAAATCAGCTGGGGAGGCACTTTTTAAGAACCTCCTACTTTTTGAAACTTACCTGTCTTGAATTCTATA
Organism: Daboia siamensis; assembly: GCA_024449315.1. Taxonomy (NCBI): domain Eukaryota; kingdom Metazoa; phylum Chordata; class Lepidosauria; order Squamata; family Viperidae; genus Daboia; species Daboia siamensis. The sequence continues at coordinate 559,466 of JAKJMR010017869.1, read as the reverse complement.
GTCCTCTTCTGTATGACTTTCAAACTATGAAATATATTTCCCAGTAACTGTATTTAATTGTATTGTTTTTTATTCTTATATTTTATAATTTGTATCTTTAACTTCTGCATGTCCTCTTGGGTGATATAGAAACATAAAACTAGGATATAAAGAAATCAAATAAATATAAAGAATAGTACTGGCCACTTGTCAGCAAACTTTTCATGTAAAGTAGGATGATGGCTGGTAAATTTAAGATGATTGGTATATTATTTGATTATATACAATCAAATATTGTATCAAATATCTTATACTAAAATAAGTAATAAAATTATTCTTACTAAAGCATTAATGTAATTAGTAATTAAATCAATACTTTAGTAAGAATAATTTTATTTTTATTATTCTAGCATGAGAAGATATTTGGAGTAAAGATTTTATTAAAATATACAAATTCAATTGTTACCTTTTAGGTTCTGTAAATTTCTAATCCACAGTGAGTAGTAGTTCAGGAGCAGTAGAGAGGACTAGGTTTTTTTTAACATTTATTTTATTTATTTTGTTATCAAATTTATTATCAGCAAAAAAGGAGCCAGTTACATGAGACTATAGTCATATAAATTTAAAAACAAAATCCAAATCAACTGGAGAGATGCTGATTCAAAATAATTTAAACATGTTTTAAACATATTTAAAAACACAAATGTGTGGGGAAAGGCAAAGGTCTTTTAACACAATGTAACACAGATTGTAACATTTAGCCTTAAATATAATCATAGGGTATTGTTAATCTTAATCTTGACTTTCTGCTAATTATTTTGTTTTTTTATTTTTCTCATTTTAAATTGTGACCTTTGTTAATTGATAAAAACAAAAATAAAGCAATTTGCAGAAAGTCAAGATTTGAGTTTATTAATAATCTCAGTAATTAATAAATTCAAGAAAAGGGTTTATTCAGCATGATAAATGGGTAAGGCATCCAAATTCCTGTTTAATGAAAATTAATTTACTATACATTCATGTTGAAATAGTTTTAATTAGTTTTTACAAACACTAGCCTTATTTGTTTAGATAAAGATTCTATTGCCTGACTAAACAAATTCTCATCAAAAAGAGAAGGTGAAGTTAAAATGACCTTCTTATAGTTCATTTCTAATTTATGTCTCTACTGATTGTTTAATCAGTTAGCTTGCTAATGTATTGTTTTTAATATAGAAAACGATCTTTACATAAATAATTGCTGTTAAAATGACACTAAAATAGGTGCCTTAACTAAAGAAAAATATTGATGATAGGTCACCAAAATAGTCACCTTTTACACCTAGAAAAAGAACTACCCCTTTTCTAGTGTTCTTGAGGTTGTGAATAGATATATTTGTTTTGGAATTCCATACATGCCCTACCATTTTGGAGTAGAGTAAAGGAGAAGAAACTATTTGGGATATTAGTATACATTTCTTACTCTAGCTAAACAGAAAAATAATAAAGGTCCTATTCAAGCTGAAGATTGCTTCCCCTTAAAAAATGTTTACTATATTTAAATTGTTTGGATTCATTTCTCAGAATTGAATTTTATGTATCTAGAACTTTTTAGATGCTCATTTATGAGAGTTGATTGTAACTGAATTGGTTAACAGAATAAAAAGCTTTTTTAAAAAATCAGAATGTTCAAATTAGACTCCCTTATATGAATTATAATAATAGTGTACACCATCAGTCTCATTTGAGAAAATTCTACATAAAGATAAATCTTTACAATATGGGTGGTTCTGCAGCATTTCAAAATGATGACTTTTCAGACAATTAACAGAAAATATATTATTTACCTGTAATTTAGGTTTTCAGAGGATTGCCTATGAATTCCTCATTATAGATTCTGCCATTAACTATGAATGTAAGGACTACCAGATCTGAGCTGCCAATATCTAGACAACTACTATAGTAGATGCTAACAAAGAGTCAAAGTTTAATGACCATCTAGTTGATCTAAGATTCTTTGCAGGCATGATCTGGGGTCCCTATGCAATTACCAATTATGCTTCTTAGGAGAAGTTTGCTTCCCATCTTTTCATGACAAAATGAAATTTATAAATGGCACTCAGAGCCTCTATTCTGTATTGTAATCTTTGTGCTTACATTTTTACTGGGGAAATAGCAAAGTATGTATCAGATAGGAGACTGAGGGGAAGATCAAACTACTAATGTTTATGAAGGACAGGTACTGCTTGATTTACAATCATTTGTTTAATAATGGTTGGAATTAACAATGGCCTGTAAGGCCCTTTCAAAATGTTGCACATATTCCATGGGGTCACATGATTGCAATTTGAATGCTTAGCAAACTGCTTGCACTTATAACTGGTTGTTAAGTACCCAATTATCATGTGATTTAGATTGGTAATCTTCTCTGCCAGCATCCCCAGAAAGTCAATGGGGAAGCTGAAAGGAAACCTGCTGCTGCCTACTAATAGGATCTCTCTCATCTCTGAGGGCTGGCTAAAAAAGCTCTATGCCAAAATTTAAGATGGCATGAAGTTGAAATCCTCTGGCAGGGAATTCTTTCAGTCAGCCTCTAGAGATAAGTGGGAGCCCTTCTGTCTCTGAGGACTGGCTGAAAGAACTCCTTGCCAAAATCGAAGAAGGCATGAAACTGAAATCCTTCAGCAGGAAGCTTTTTCAAAGAGCCCCCAGAGAATAGAGGAGGCTGAAATCCAAACATTTTTTTCAGTCCTTAAGGAAAGAGGCAGTACAGTAAGGTAAGAATTTTAGAGTGCCTTGGAGGGGTTGGGAGAAGTTGGTGCATTTTCAGTTGCTGAACAAAAAGATAGTACAGTAAGGTAAGGAATTGGGGAAGCTCAGGGCAGGCCACATGCAAAATTCTTTCTGCTCAGAACTGAAAATCCTGTTAGGATTTCAGCAGAGGATTGCAGTTTATGAGGAAAGAGACATTCACATCAGCCTGCACTGGACCCCCCAGGGTCTCCTACATCTCTGTGATGCAATCTGAACTCCTTACCTGGGACTCCATCCACTTAAATCACAAAGTCATTTAACAACCACAACCAGGAATGTCAGGATTATGAATACCTTCCTGAAGATTTGGACATCAAATATTAAGTGTCTATCACTAGCTGTACCACCAATTTATAATAGATTTATAGTGAGAAAGTGAGCACTTTTATGCTCTCAGCAAATTTCTAGATATTCTCTTCCACATTTATTTATTTGTTTGATGATCTGTTTGTTTATAAAAAAACCCAAAACACCCTATTTATTATGACTTCACACACACTGCTTTATGAAAGACCAGGGAATGACTTCTTCAATCAAGTAAAAGGCCGGGATGGGGGTGAAGTAGAGGAAAGAATCAAGCTTTGATGCAAATGTACAGCAGAGGCTGTGCCTGAACAGCAGACACAGAGTAACATATAAAGAGATCAATAACAGCTCAGGACAACATCAAGGAGTACTTTAAAGCCAGTTTGGTCATGTTCAAGACAAGGAATTTTAGGATGACAGAGTGACTGCCCATGAAATATAAGCAAAATAAATAAATAAAAATAACTTCTGAGCAAAACTACCCAAAGTGACTAGTAGAGGCATATCTTCATTGCACGAGTGAGTTCTGGTGCATTATGCATTATGATGAAGTGACTGGTTACAAATGTTGCTCTTGGACATGTTTTTGCAAGCTGAATCTTTTTGAACAATATTTGACAGTGCAAACACCATGATATCTAATTTTCATCAAAATGACAACTTCCAAAATATAATTAAAATGGTTAACATCACCTGCATATATATGAATATATGTGTCAATATATGTATGAAATGCAAAGCTGAAAAGACTATTATGCCAGCTTCCATTTGTTTGGTATATGAATCAGAAAGTGAAGCACTTTAAAATAAATATGTTTGAGTAAAAAGTAGGTGTTTTGCTCACAGACTCTTTAAAGTGTTATATATTCTACTAAAATACATGCAGGGATCATGGAAAATAATAATAGTGAAAGAAACATTTCAGCTCCCTTTTTGGTAAATGGTTTAAAGATAAGCAATATTACTATTACTAAAAATACAAAAATAACATGTGAAATAATGCAAATTAGTTGTTTAAAACTGAAATACTTAATTCATAATATTTAATAAAAGATTATCATACCTGGGGTGCAAAATCCAGAAAATAGATGGCAGTTAAAAGATACATAAACTCTAACCCTTTATTGCCGTCTCGTGCTTGTCTGGATCTGTGCAGTCCAAATCTGGTAGCCCTATTTAATAAACTTTTAATCCATTTTCATGTAAACTTTATTATATTGTGAATTGTATAGTAAGGGTTGTTTTTACCCCAACAATACCAGAACCTTCATTTAATCTTTTTGGTTATAATTGTATTACTTACTATCCATAGCGTGAAGATATTCCATATGAAGGGCACCTGTTCCTGCTGTGGCAACTGAAGGAATGATATCTGCATATGGGCTGCGCTGGCCTGCCAGTAAAGCCATCTGATGGTAGTATTCTGCTGGACTAACGCCTGCATGTGGAGCTGAAGTAGAACATTAAAAGCATGATTTAATGACATTAGAAACAGAATCTGTCTGTCTGATCTATCTCTATCTTTGGCATTATTTTTTAAATATTATGCAGGTTCTGATGACTTGCTATTTTTAACATACTGTAAAAATACTATATAACATATATATATATAAAAGGTAAAGGTTCCCCCGCACATGCGTGCTAGTCGTTTCCGACTCTAGGGGCTGGTGCTCATACTCTTCTGAGATTCGAACTTGGGCTGACTGCATCTTAAGCAGTTTACACAAATTTACACAAATATGAGCTGCCATTGCTGTGGCTACTGCCTGTAGATGGCCTTGGGCTAGGCTGAAACAAGAAATAAGGTCTGGGACCAAGCAAGAGTATTCTGAATGCTTAACAATATGTGTGTGTGTGTGTGTGTGTGTGTATGTATGTATGTATAACAGTTCAAACCAAAATCTTTTAGGGGGAAAATAAGAATAAAAAGCTAGAATAATGTCACTGCATAAATGTTCACACTCTCTTATAACTGACGAAAAATACTAGTCAGTACATACCTGCCAACAATTAAAGTGATTCTGATCAAGCCTAGTAGGATTTTTATCAGTTTTTACTCAGTTGCTTCTTACAGCAAAAGCCATGGTCTTTAACTCATTGTAGGATGGTATCAGTCAGAAAAATGATACAAAAAAAATCTAAGGAATTAGATATACCATGGAACACAGTGAATACTGTCATCAACACTTGAAGAAAATATGGCATAATAGTGACATTACCAAGAATGAGATGTACCTCCAAAATTAATGAAAAAACAAGAAAACTGGTCTGAATGGCTGCCAAGAGGCCTGCAGCAAGATTAAAATAGCTGCAGTAGTTTCTGGCAAATATCGGTTGTGTACTCCATGTGACCACAATCTCTCATATTCGTCATCTATCTGGGCTATGGAGCAGAGTGGCAAGACAGAAGCCTTTTCTTACAAGGAAAACAACCTTCCCCAGCTACAGTTTGGAAAAATCTGTATCAAGTCTGATAAAAGTCTGATGAGACCAAGGTCGAACTTTTTGACCATAATTTCAAAAAGTGTATTTGGCACAAAAACATTGTACTTCACCAAAAGTATACCATACCCACAGTGAAGCATGGTGGTGGCAGCATAATGTTTTGGGGCTGCTTTTCTTCAACTGGTCCTGAGGCTTTATTCAAGGTGGAAGGACTATGAACAATTCCAAATTTGAGTCAGGTTTGCTACAAAACTTTCAGTCATTGGCTAAAATGCAGAAAATGAAGCACATTTTCAGTTTTCAGCTTGACAATGACCCAAAGCATACCTCCAAATCAACAAAAGAAGATTAAAGGTTTGGAATGGCCCAGCCAGAGCCCAGATTTGAATCCAATTGAAAATCTATGGGGTGACCCAAAGAAGGTGGTAATTTAAGAGATTTGGAATGCTTTTGCAAGGAAGAACAGGCAAACATACCCAAGACTAGGTGTTGATAGGTTCCAAAGATTGATTGTTGTCATAAAATCAAAAAGTGCTTCAACAAAGCATTAATTCAAATTTATGCATTTTTATGCAGCCACATTATTTTGGGTTTTTAAATTATTTTCACTCCTAAAAGATCTATTTCCAACTGAACTGTACAGGTTAGATCAGGAATTCCCAACCCGGGGTGCTTGCACCCCCTGGGAGTGCGAGACCTTATTCCAGGGGGTGTGAAAACTTGGGTTTTCAAAATTATAGTGTATATGCATAATTCATTGCTGTTATTTCAAACTTTTGTAAGTGATGAGAGAACAAATCAGAAGTGTTCTAGGGGTGCGGGGTATAGAAAAGGTTGGGAGCCAGTGGCTTAGATGATATATTAAAGGTGAAAAGAATTATGAAGTGATTCAACTTGGTTTGATTTTTTTTACATCTCAAAAGTTACTACTGTATATTCTAAAAATCTGTTCCTGAACAACAGTGAAAGGGCAAGTCCTTATTAGTTTTTTAAATGGCTCATTTTTATTTACATAATTTCTAATCTGCAATCCCACTAGGGCTAGGAATTTTTAAAACTAATATCTACTAATTTAGTAGCAAATTTTAAATAATGATAAAAGGTCCTAAGATTCAGAAGCAATTCTTAGTGAACTTATACGTCTTCCATGACCACAGTGTTGGTACTTACAATCCCCCCATTCCACAGAAACATATGTATAACTATCAAGGCACTTGGCCTTAATTGATGAACAAATATGTATGGTGCAAGCACTTCATCAGGTATCCAAGTTCTAAGATACATATAACTATTTATAGCTTATACATATGGCAAATATGTAACATTGATTAAACAATTTTTAACACTAGCTAGTAAGCAAAATAAAACCCCCATCTTATCTATTTTTGAATGTGAATCAAGTATATTTAAGGGTTTCAGCATAAAATGTACCTTATACCATTATACTAATATTGTACATTATCAATAAAATGGTAAGGAAACCAACTGGGGCTAAAATTATGATAGGAATTATTGATTTTGAAACTTTGTAGTATTTGACACTAACAATGTTTTACAGATGTAACTAAAAATGCCTCCTAAGCTTTCAGACATAAAAGTATAAATTAACATTATCTTAAAAGATTCAAAATTAAGTTTGGGATATCTGCAAAGGTATGCAAGGAGAATGTTAAAATACGCAAGTGGTCTTATGCTGAAAGAAACTTCAGTTGTAAAGAGGATGGACTTCACTTTTAGTTAACATAACTACACTATCAGGAATAAAGATGTAAGGAGCTAGTTTTACTACAAAGTTTGTACACATATGATTGTAATAAGAATTGATTTCTGAAGCTCTAAAACACTGAGCTGCTTCATACAATCATTTGAGGCTCCATAAAGTGATTGATCATCTTACTCTTTTTTCTCTGTTCTGTGATTCATGTACTGCAGCATGACAATCCTGATTTTTATTAGACTTTTATTATTCTATTGTTAAGCAGAAATTGGGTAATTCTGGCTTAAACTTAAAGAAGGTTTATTTTTAAGGTGTGAACTGACTTTCAAATTTAGATGTGCACAGTTAACACTGTCTCGTCTCAGTGACCTTACTCCCTCTCACAGAGCTCAGTTTGCATCTTAATCAATCACTGAATTTGCAGATGATGGTTGTGACAAAAAGTGCATCTCCACAATTAATATGCACCAACTGTGTCTCTTCCACTGATTTTTTTGTAGTTATTCATGCTTTGGTTACACCTTTGGTTACAACATTCTTTGCATGGGGAGAATTGTACAAACTGCAATTTAAAAAAAACAACACAGCAACCAGGTTGCTGACAAATACAAGATGAAAGAATCACATGGTGTTTATATTACAAATCTTCACTCTCTATTAGATAGCCTTGTTTGTATATGTGTGCATGTGCATGCTACATTCAGATCATTCTTGTTTTTATTAGCTGCCTGGACTAGTTCTTAAAGGATTTTTTTTTTTTGCAGGCTTTCAAAAATGGCTTGCTATTGCCTCCTTTCAAGGGCTGAAAGAAAAAGTGATTGGTCCAGAGTCACTTAGGAGACTTTGTGGCCAAGGCAGGACTAGAACTCAGCATCTCCTGATTTCTATTCTGATACCTTAACCCATACCCCAGGCTGGTTCTTTTTGTCTGTATTCCAGTATTTTTTATCATATTTTGAACAGGCTTTCACAGTATTCTAAACATATAACATCCAGAATCTGACATGTTTATGACTCCATTTTTAAAATTATTATTATTATAGCCCACCCCATTTAATGACTACCCCAATTATTGACCATTCACAAATTTGATAATAATAAATGGTAACCAAAAATAACTTTTCTGGTAAAGGTTCACATTTATAAACAAATTTCTAGTGTCTGACAACAGAAGCCTTCCGTATGAAACTGATTAATGTCTGGTCAGTTTCAGACATCATTCAAGAAGTGGGAGGGCTCTAATAAATTAATTAAGGTCAGCATCAGCTAAATTAAACATATTCCATTGAGAAAAATGTTTCTTATTTCTTTCCTGTTGGCCTTTATTGATTTCATTGCAGAGATGTTAACATAGGAAATAGATTATTTTGTTATCTAATTTTATCTTCCAAAAGACAGAAGCAGATGAAAAATCTGAGGTTCTTTCCTGTTGGCTTTTTTGAATTAGTTGTTTTAGATTCTAAAAGTTTAGTTCCTAAAAAAGTAACCTTGTAAATAATTTTAATGTCCTCCTTTAGTGCAGGGTAGGCAACCTTGGCTCTTTTATGATTCAAGGACTTCAACTCCCAGAATTCCTAAGCCAGCATAGCTCAGCTTGGAAACCTTTCTCTTTCCCCTCAGCATGGCAGGCTCAGGATTTCTGGGAGTTGAAGTCCACAAGTGATAAAAAAGAGTCAAGATTGTCTACTCCTGCAATAGGGTTTTGAAAGCCAATAGAAGGAGGTGGGGTTTTTTTTGCAAAAAAAAAAAAGGTGCCAGAATGCCATTCTGAGTGTTCTATGGGAAAAAAAGCCCTGTGTGTGTATATATATGCATTTGTGTGTGTGTGTGTGTGTGTGTGTGTGTGTGTGTGTGTGTGTATGCATTTGTGTATGTCTGTATGTATATATGATATACATATATTCATTTAAAGATATATACTAAATTGTATCTGATTCAAGGGAAAGTCTACCTAGTACCCAAAGCCAGATGATAAATTTAAAATATTATACAGTTCTTATAGAAAAATGAGAATGTAAAAGTACAAGAAATTTTAGAGATCACATTTAATTATATTTAATCTGATATCTGAAAGTGTTATATTTTTAAAATCAGATTTTATTGTTTAACAATTGCTTGATAACATTATACACTTATTTATGGAATTCTTAATATAACTTTTGGGGATTAACAAATTTTTAAGCAGTAAAATGCCAGGACATTAAAACTTATTCTCATAAGAACAAGTGTCACTAAGTAATGGGTTAGCTATATATTTTTGTAAGTGAGGATTACTTATATGGTTTACGCGTTTAGGCAGTAAGAACAATTCATTTTTCAAATTCAGTTAAAGGAAGAATATCTGTTTTGTAAAATTGCTATTTTATTCTGTTCTATGAATGACTTTTCCCTTAATTAAAATAGTTTTGTTGTCTTCAATGCATACCACCAACATAATTTGACCCATTATAACTCAATTGAGCAGCAATTACCATTAGGCAACATTTAAACTGCAGTTAATTTAACACAGCAACAAAAAAAATTGAATATGCTTATGCTGGAGATGAAATTTCTAGTAAAGTCAATGTGTGGTTCACATATTGTTTCATTTTGGCTTAGCATGACAAGGGAAACCAATCATTATATTTTCTAATGCATTATTTATGATTTAATGTTATCTGTGAACCTAGATAACACCAGCAATCTTTTATTCCTTTGCAATATATATAATTGCTATTTTACTTTAAGTAAATTTTTAAGGATTTGTTCTCACAAATTGAATTAATAATCTTTTAGTTATCCAGGGATGCATATTTTTTGATTTTATTACTGGCTCTTATTAGCAACTATGAAATATAAGCAAACATGGTTTTTTAGTCTATTTATGTAATGAATTGTTACCAGAAAGGTTTTCACAAAAGGATTTGTTACATTATTATTTTTAAGAATATATTCATCATGTGGCTTGGATTTTAAATTATGTAATGCTGAATGTATATATACTAAAAATATATAAAATCTACAAATAAAATGGGTGATAAAACTTTCCTTATGTTCCCTGAGGTTTATTGTATGGACTCATCAAAAGGATATGGATGAATCAAAGCAGTGCAGTAACAATAACAACAATCATCTCACCGTAGATCATTTAAAGAATAGGTGGTACTGATAGAATAGAACATTTTATTTTTATTGTGTAGCTCACAACAAAATTAATAATAAGAGGATCTCTAACTTTACAGCAAGGACAATTATAATTAGAGCTTTGGTAGCACAGTGGATAAAGTTCAGTATTGCAGACAAACTGCACACACCCTGCAGTTTGATCCTGACAGGGCTCAAGGTTGAATCAACTTTCCACCTTTCTGAGATTGGTAAAATGAGGACCCAGATTGTTGGGGGCAACTACAACTGCACTGTAAACCATCCAGAGAGTGCTGTAAAGTGCTGTGAAGGGGTATATAAGCCTAAATGTTATTGCCAATTGGGCTAGGATTGAATCATGTGGAGAAAAGCACACTACTAATGTATCTTCCATTTTTGTATTGAATCAATGAATGGGATAACTATATATGCAGGTCTTCAAAAGCCATCTTTCTTCTTCTTGCACCAAACACACAAACACCCATTTCAAGAATTTCTACAACTATAATCATCAATACTGCAGAAAAGGACCTTGTTTAGCAAATCTGATAAATTTGTTATAACATTTACTGGTTTCACTGTTATCTAGAAGGATTAAATTAATTTATTTCTTCATGGATAACAGTAGTGTTTTAGTTCCCTAAATTTCTTCTTACATCACCTTTCCAAAACAATTCAACTTGAGAAAAATTCTATTTTTTTTTCAAATTATCAAAGTACTATAGAAAATAGATATTATTTGTCATTTCTTATCGCAGTGTGCCATAAAACAGACTTGTCTTGGTATATTCAAGAATTTATTCTTATATTTATAATTTGACCTGAGCAATATATGAAAGGCATATATTTTTATTTACTTCTATTTTAAAAATAACCAAAATGTAATGTATAAATGACTGACCTTAAGATAATAAAATACTAAAACAATTATGATGTAATAGTTATATAATAAATCTGTGATTGAAATGAATGCTTTCAAAAAATTAATGCAACTATCAAATCACATCAATCTGTATTACCATCATAGACTAGCATACACTACACAACTACAACAGCAAACAGGAAACCAGATTTTAACTCACCATCTGTAGGGCTTAGTCCCCGAGCAGCTGAGATCATGGAGAGAGAAGGGCTGCTGTGCAATGATCGGATATAATCCATGTAAGGGTTAATGTATGGATGAGGTGCACTAAAAGGAGATTCTGATGCTGTAGCAGGATTTCTATGAGAAGATATTCTGATGAATGGTAAGTCTGAATATGCTGGAGTAGAAGGCCTATAAGAGAAAAGGATAAAATGGGAAATTTACTTGCCTTTTTAAGTAAATATAGCTTCCCTACTTTAAAGTTCTATCTATAATTATGATAAAATGGTTAAAAAATAGAACACCATTAATTTTATGTGAACCCACTCCCATTTGTGCAATGGAATATCTCTGTGTTCTCCTCCACCTTTTCAATGCACCCTGAAAATCTATTCAAAGCAGATCTGGAGGACATACAGAGACTGAGGCAAGATTAAAAATCAAAGAACACTAGTACATTCTAGACAAGGAGCACAATTGACTTTAGTCCAGGTCCATGTACAAATATTTTGTCTCGTTTAGAATCAGATCAAAATTAAGCTACTTGAACTGAATGCTTGTTGAAATAATTGAAATAATTTTCAAATTAAGAGTCAAATCAACTATTTTTAAAAATATTAATTAATATTATGTTTACTTTCAGGCTTGAACATACAAATGATCTTGGTGAAAGGGTGAAAGTAGAATGAAATTTAGTGTGTTGTACAACTCCATTCTCGTGCTTTGAAAAAAACCTGGCAAGAGGAATGTGTTCCACATCTCTACTTTCTACTGAATTTAGTCTATATCCCCAAAGATAGTTATTCCAACTCTCTACAACATGCAATTATATTTAATATTATGAATTAATGGCCATAAAGGCTACCTCATGATTCCACATTCTGAATGTTGAATATTCTTGCCATACAGTTAATTACATTACTAATAATGTTATGTCAAAGTTTTGGTTCATTTACATCAATTTCTCAAAAGAAAACTAACTACAGTTTTTATTTCCCCCCAAAATCTCCTATTTCATTTCCACACTTATATTCTCAAAATCTCCTGTTTCACTTCCACACTTATATTCTCAAATTCTTATTTTTCCTTTTATTATTTAGTTCTGGACATTGTATTTTAGTATATGCCAAAAAATGATATATCTCTTACAGACTGATGAGTGAAAGCAGAACTGAATCTGAAGAATCATAAACAGAAATTTTCTTGGTTACATAAACTATATCTGATAAGAGAAAGAATAAGGAATATATATACATATACATGATTTTGTCAGGGATTCTTTGTCACTAATAGCTCACTTGAATTTCTTGTAGTTTCTTGTTTGTATCATCCGTCTTGGTACTTGGCCTTCAGTTAGCTTTTTTCATTTTTTTTTTCAAAAACAGAATCTTTGTGTCCAAAATATTTATGTTTTAGCTCATTATTATTAATAGTTTAGTTTCATTTAATATTTAGTTTTATTTAATATTGAATAATTTCTTCTACTTGCCCTCCAAGGTATGTTCAACAATTTCTCTGCAATCAAAACCAAAGGCATTAATTTTTCTTCACTATGATTTTCTGGCAGACTCTTATCATCTCCAGTTTTTCTGGATTGGTTTGGCACTGCCCAAAATTTAAATTTTTGTTTGTTTCATTACTGAGTAGTAGATCAGCTTTTACACCTGGCACAATGAATTCTTTAAGCACTGTTTACTTCCAGTCATCTAAATAGCAACATCTGTCTATTTGAGGTAAACTGCTTCTTCCAGGAATTTTAATTCCAATCTTTACAGCATTTTGTCATATTTATTTTCAACAAGATTTAATAAGTAGTGTTATATTGCTCAATATAATGATATATATGTAATGGCAGTGATAATATAGCAGTTGGTATAGCAAAAGCGCTTTCATTTCTTCATTTCTCATGATATATTTTCATAGAAATTAGAATCTATGTAGAATCAAATATGGAGCAAAATTAGTTGTTCCATATCCATTCTCTTTTTTTTATCCCAGTCATCCTAAATATTTTTCTACAAGCCTAAGCTGTGTAGACCAGAACAAATTGTGAGTATCCTGAAGACATGGCTATATGCTTTTAAAGGAAATCCATGATTTGCTGTGGTTTAATCAGTAAAAAGTGTTAGTATAATGAATTTAAAAAAAATTAGACATATTTTTGTAACTCCCTGCCTTATCAATTAAATGTTAGTGATTAGATTTGGGGTGGAAACAAAATGAGTGTTCTGAATTTAACTAAAACTGGCAAGAAAACACTCTCAGCCCTATCCTCTGCCTCTGTATATCGGAGATCAATCGAATAAATGTTTCAACAAGAAAAATTCTAAACTTTCAGAAGGAGATGCAAGCAACATTATAAGCAATCTAGGAAGCAATTTCCTCTCACAAAGAAGATACAAGGAAAAATCATGAGGAGACAAAAGACAACTTTGAGAAAATAAATAAAAAAATCCATAACATAACATAAACTCTCAATTAGAAAGCTTTAGACAGATGGTTACAAAGAATGAACAAAGAATTGTTCAACCCTAACTTACATGGTGCAAAAGAACAAAGAAAAAAAGCAACAACAAAGTTAAAGGACGAGTTTATGAAATTAGAATTAGAATTACAAAAAGATCCCCCAAAAAAACATTTAAAAAACAAATGGAAATAATAAAACACAAATTAAACTTAACTGAGGCAGAAAAAAATGGCCCAACAAATTAAAAGGGCAAAACAAAATTTCACTGAAAATGCTAACAAACTGGGTAGGTGGTTAGCATACAAACTGAAAAAAGAAAGACAGAAAAAAAAAGATAAATAAACTGCAAGACTCAAAAGGCGATTTACAGTTCCAAAATAATATAATTTAAAAAATAATCAAAGATTTTTATGAGACACTTTATGATACAGAAAAAACATGTCAAGAAAAAATAAAGTAATACATAAAAAAAGCTGAGTTACTAAAAATTCCAAGAACATACAAAACATGCTATAAGAAAAAGTATCAGTGATGGAGGTAATAGAAGCTATAAAAAGGCAAAGACTTCCTGTTTGGTAGCCGTCGGGACAAGTTGGGAAAGTCAGTGCTCAGCTTTCCAGCCTGGTTTTTCTTCGTCTAGTGACCCTTAAAGGGTCAGAAAGTTGCCCTGGAGGGGCAATGAAGGAGGAGAGATACTTCAGGAGCTCAGATCAGGGGACACTCGATCAGAGCAAACTGTAGGACCCTCTGGAAAATGAAGAGAAAGGCTGTTTTAAATCTCCGGCCATAGGCATCTCCAGCAGGAAGCAAAGGATTATAAACCAGAGGAATTTCAACTGCGTGCTGAAGCTGGGTGAGCAAGATGTTTCCTTTTCTTCTCTTAAAAAGTAAAGGTTCCCCCGCACATGCGTGCTAGTCGTTTCTGACTCTAGGGGCCGGTGCTACAAATGTTGAACCCCTGAGTGGAAAGAGCTGGAAAGCAAAGACCCCCAGAAGATTTACAAGCGGCGAGTAATTACATGGGGGGGGGGGGGCGAGAGGCTCTTTGTTAAAAATATTGGACATTGATAAATAAGCCAAGGAGGATATCTAGTGGTAAAAAAAGAACAAAATTTTTGCAACATTCTCTGTTGATTGAAATTTAACCTTGAAAAGAACAGCTGCAGCTGATAAGGCTGCTTTGTTATGAGACTGAAACTCAAAGTTACTTCTATTGAATTTGACTAAATTTAAACAGACATTGTTTTGGCTATAGACTGTAAACTTCAAAATGACTTCATCAAATATTACTAGATTTATGAAAAAAAAAAACATCTTCTGCACCCTCAGTAGGACAATCTAGTTCTACATCACAGGGATCTATAGAAGCTATGTTGCAAATGGAAAAGATCACAACTCAAAGTGAAACACAGACTTCATTAAAATTTCTTCAGGATCTTATGTTAAAGAATCAAGAGACTTTGGAAAGGAACCATTTAGAGACACAAGAGAATCATAAAAGCATACAAGAAACACAGGAGAAGTTAAATGAAGAAATTTTGGATATAAAGGGAAAATTGGAAACTCAAAATCAAATGATAATAAAAAACCAACAGAAGATACATAAGATTGAAGAAAAAACAGATGATAATGACAAAAAGATAGAAATGTTATTGCAAGAAAATGAAAAATTAGATAACGAAATTAAGATTTTAGAGATGGCAAATGCGGAACACTATTTAAGGTTCCAAAACATTCCTGAAGATAGAGCGGAAAACATAGAAGAAGTAATTATTGACATCTTGGAGGAGGCTATGAAAGCAGACCAAGGGGAAATTCAACTTGAACTAGATGGGATATTCCGCTTCAACTCAAGCTACTCAAGAAGAAATAAGTTACCAAGATAAGTACATGTACGGTATGCAAGGAAGACAACAAGAGATGAAATACTGCGGAAAGTAAGAGATGAACCAATACAATATAAAAATAAAGAAATTGTGGTCTTAAAACAGATACCTAAGAGAGTCAGAAATTCACGAAGACAGTACCATTTTTTGACTATGAAATTGATGGCTAATGGCATAAATTTTAGATGGCTGATGCCAGAAGGCATCTTAATAAACTGGACCAATACAAGATATAGACTTGATTCAATTTGGAAAGCAGAAGACTTTGAAGAGGAGAATAGGTCAATTTTGGCTGAAGGAGTAAAAAGAGGTCAAGGGGAGAGTAAAGAGCAGAAACAAACAGAAGAGAAGACTCAAGGAGCAACTGCACAAACAAAAGAACAGAAAGAGAAAGGTCTCCAAAAGGGAGAGGATGAAGGACCTGCTAGAGAACAAAGAACTACTAGATCAGTTAGACCAAAATATAAGTAAATGGAAATGGATAAAGAAAGTGAAATTTTTTCAGTAAATGGACTGAACTCTCCAATTAAAAGAAACAAGATTTTTAGGAAACTATGGAAACTGAATTTGGATATAATTTGTTTGCAAGAAACATATATAAATGCACAATATTATAAACTATTGGAATAGTCAAAAATTGGAAAAATTTATTATACATCAGCACAACAGAAAAAACGATGAGTAGCTCTATAAATTAAAGAGACAATAAATTCAAAAATGGTATATTCAGATGAAGAAGGAAGAATATTAATGGTAGAAATTTATCTACATCAAAAGCAAATATTATTAGTGGCAATTTATGCACCGAATGACAATCAAGAAAAGTTTTATAAAAATCTACTTAGAAAAATAATAGAAATGGAGTATCAAAATATCTGTTTACTAGGAGATTTCAATGCAATAACAGATGGAAAAATTGATTATAAAAGTAACAAAACAAGGAAAAATGGTAGAGGAAGACTACCTAAGACATTTTTTGATATGGCGGAGAAAATTGGAATTCAAGATATTTGGAGGGAAATAAATCTACAAAAATTACAATATACTTTTTACTCAAATAGCCAGAAATCCTGGTCAAGAATTGATATGATTTGGATGACTGCTGACTTGAGAATGAATGTGCAGGACATTAAAACAGAAATAGGCACATGGGCAGATCATAACCCTCTGAAAATGACTTGGAAAGGGATACAAAAAAGGCTAAGATGGACTTTAAACTGTTCCATATTAAAGGAAAAAGAATTTATAGAATTAACAAAAAAAGAAATGGAACTATTTTTAAATAAAATAAGAAAGAAGATACTATGATACAAAATCTATGGGACACAGTTAAAGCATACTTTAGAGGTATATCTATATCGTATATGGCAAGGAAAAATAAACAGAGAAAAGAGCAATATGCATTATTAAGAAAAGAATTTGAAAAGTTAGAATCAGAATTGCAAAAGAATCTGCAAAAAAAGACTTTAATAAGAGATATGGATATGATAAAACATAAATTAAATTTGTTAGATTCAGAAAAAATGGCAGAACAGATAAAAAGAGCGAAGCAGAATTTCTTTGAAAATGCTAACAAGCCGGGAAGATGGTTAGCTTACAAACTTAAAAAAACAAAAAGAAAAAAAAAGATATATAATCTACTGGATGGGAAAGGTTTTTTACAATATAAAAATGAAGAAATAAAAAAGATAGTTAAAGAATTTTATAAGGAACTGTATGATAAAAAGGAGACTTCAAGAGAGAAAACTGAAAAATACTTGACAGATAGTAACCTTCCGAAGATTTCAGAGACATTTAAACATATGCTAGATGAAGGAGTTACAATGATGGAAATAACAGAGGCTATAAAGAGACAAAAAAAATGGTAAAGGTCCTGATCCAGATGGACTTCCAGCAGAACTATACAAAAGTTTACAAGAGATATTAAGTGACCCATTGAAAGATGTTTGTAATGGACTTCTACTAGAAGCTAAAATGCCGATGACGTGGATTGAAGCAAATATTACCTTAATACCAAAAGATGGCTCAGATTTGACCCAGATCAAGAATTATAGACCGATCTCATTGCTTAATGTGGATTATAAAATTTTTACTTCAATAATGGCGAAGAGACTGAAAAAATATTTGGTTGAATTTATACACACGGATCAAAATGGCTTTTTACCAAAGAGACAAATCAAAAACAATTTACTAGGAAGGATAGCTACAATTAAAATGAATATATTGCCTAAGATTTTATTTTTGTTTTAGACAATCCCAATAAAACTTGGGGGACTTTTTTTTAAAGAGTTGGACTCTTTAGTTTTGAAGTTTGTATGGCAAGGAAAAAAAGCTAGAATAAAGAGGAAAACTTTGCAAGATACTAAAGAAAATTGGTTTTGGTTTACCTGAGTGGGCTTTGTACTATCAAGCACTATCAAGCACCTGTATTGACAGGTGAAAGAATGGATAATGCTTAGGAATAAAAGGTTGTTATGCTTGGAGGGACATGATTTACAGCTGGGATGGCACACGTTTTTGGGAAAAACAAAATTCATGGATATTTTCAAAACCATTGTATTAGAAATGCTTTGATAACAGTATGGGAAAAAAATAATACGAAAATATATGTAAAAATTCCAGGGTGGTTATCAACAATTGAAGCTTTTTCACATGTAAACTTGTTAGATTCTGAAAAAACTTGGACGTATAGAGACATTTTAAATATCAGTGGGACATTAAAATCGAAACAAGAACTGGAACATCAGGGTATCAACATGTCATAGTGGGTACACTTACAAATACAAAACAGATATGAAAAAGATATGAAAATGTATGGATTTTATAAAGAACAAAATGTGTTTGATAAGATATTATTAACTTCTGATTAGAAATTAACTAAAAAATTGTATAATTTTTTGTTAACTTTAGAGAGGGAAAGTGAACAAATTAAAGGGACAATGATAAGGTGGGCAGAAAACTTTGGTTATAACATAGAACTAGAAGAATGGCAAAAATTGTGGGAAAGAAATTATAAATTGACAATGTCAACTACATACAAAGAAAATTTTTATAAAATGTTTTATAGATGGCATTTACCTCCAGCTAGATTAGCAAAAATATTTAAAAATGTATCAGGCAAATGTTGGAAATATAAATATAACTTAGGTACATATTATCATATTTGGTGGACATGTGATAAAGTAAAGGCTTATTGGAAAAAAATACATGCTTGGCTAGAAAAAATATTAGGAGAGCATTTAATCCTGATTTTTTTTTAATTAGGTATAGTACCAGAAAAGACTAACAAACAAAATTTATACTTGGTTTTACATATTGTAACTGCAGCAAGACTAAGTTATGCGCAGTGCTGGAAAAATTAACAAATACCGTCAGAAGAAGAAGTAATAAAGAAGATATTGGTATGTGCAGAGATGGACAGATTAACTATGAGACTAAAAGACAAAGAAGAAACAGAATACTATAAAAGCTGGAATCTACTTTGTAAATGGTTGGAAGAGAGAACCAAAGAGTAGAATTTGTATATGTATTAGCGTGTTATGAACCCACCTTGCATGCTGTTTGAAAAACTAACATATGTATGTAGAGAATAAAAAATAACAATAAAAAATTTATACAAAAAAAAAGAAACTATAAAAAGGCAAAAAAATGATAAGACTCTGGGTCCAGATAGGCTACCTCCAGAGTTTTATAAATGTCTACAAGATACATTAAGCCCACTAATGAAAGAACTGTGTAATAAAGTACTCTTAGAGGCTAAAAACCAAAAACATGGATAGAAGCCAACATTAATACCTAAAGAAGATTCAGATTTGACGTAGATAAAGAATTATAGACCAATATCTCTATTAAATATGAAGTATAAAATTTTTGCTTCAGTAATAGCAGAAAGATTAAAGAATTTTTTGACTGAATTTATACATACAGACCAAAATAGATTTTTACCTAAGAGACAAATAAAAAATAACTTAAGAATGATCTTAGATATTTTGGAATATTATGAAATGGACCCAGGGAAGCAGATGGAATTAATATTCCTAGTTACACAGAAAGCTTTTGATAATGTAAATTGGTAATTTATGATTCAACAACTAAACAAAATGGATTTGAGAAAACATTACAAATATAATTAAAGCAATTTATTATAGACAAATAGCTAAAGTAATCGTAAATGGAGACTTTACAGAAAACTTTAATATTAAAAAAGGCACAAGACAAGGATCTCAATTATTCCCATTATTATTTATATTAACACTGGAAGTACTGATTATAAATATTAGACAAGACTCAGAAATTAAAGGATCTGGAGTTAAAAGATGAAAAATATAAACTACAAGCATTCACAGATGACTTGGTCTAGAAGACCCACTTGAGACAAGCCTCAAGCTTATGAAAAAGATAGAAGAATTTGGAGAAACGGCAGGACTGAAAATAATAGAGAAAAGACCAAGTGATAACTAAAAACCTTACAGATAAACAAAAAAATCAATTGTCAGAAAAAACAGACCTTCAAATAGTTAAAAAAAAATCAAATACTTGGGTATGTATTTATTAGCAAGATGTGCAACAATAAAAGAAGACAACTACATAAAATTATTAAAACAAATAAAATTAGACCTGGAAAAATGGAAAAATCTACAACTTTCAATGCTAGGGAGAATAGCAAAAGTGAAGATGAATATTTTACAAAAACTACTCTTTTTATTTCAAACAATATCTATAAAACTGGGGCATTTTTTGATGAATGGAATACATTGATTTTGAAATTTATTTAGCAAGGAAAAAAGGCTAAAATTAGATTGAAAAAGATACAAGAAGCTAAAGAAAATGGAGGATTTGGCCTGCCAGATTAGGATTTATATTATCAAGCATCTATATTAACTTGGTTAAAAGAATGGATAACTCTTAGAGATAAAAGATTACTATACTTAGAGGGGCATGACCTACAACTTGGATGGCATGCCTTTTTATGGTATGGGAAGAATAAAATACATAGACACTTTCAAAACGTCTACATAAGAAACATACTTCTTCTAGAATGGGAAAAAGTAAAAGCAAAAATCTACATGAAAATACCTGGATGGCTTTCAACAATGTAAGTGTTTATTCACCAACACTTAATTAGCTGTGAGAAAATTGTGACATATAGATATTTTTTAATAATAGATTTTAT
Organism: Daboia siamensis; assembly: GCA_024449315.1. NCBI lineage: Eukaryota > Metazoa > Chordata > Lepidosauria > Squamata > Viperidae > Daboia > Daboia siamensis. The sequence goes on along the minus strand of JAKJMR010017869.1, from coordinate 538,493 downwards.
TGATTTTTTTAACATAGTCACCTTAATATTTGGTAAACTCTGTTGTCTGGGTTTACAAATATTTCTTGCAAGCGGTGAGGCACTCCGACCCTCTGTCTCTTCCCCGAGGTCCCGGGAGCGAGGATGTGCAGCCACCTGAGCTCCGGTTGGTGTATTTGAATGCCAGGTCCTTTGTTAATAAGGCTCCTCTTGTCCGGGATCTAGTCGAGGGTGAGCATGCGGACCTGGCTTGCATTACGGAAACTTGGTTGGGCCCAGAGAGCGGTATTCCTCTGGTTGATATTTGCCCGCCAGGTTTCCGGGTGCTACACCGACCTCGGGCTCAGGGTAGGGGTGGAGGAGTAGCGGTTGTTATGAGGGAGACCTTGTGTCCGCGGGAGACCACCGGTCCTCAGATAGTCGGGTGTGAGTCTCTCTTTTTGAGATGTGGCCCTGGTGCGCAGTTGGGCTTGCTGCTGGTGTATATTTCACCTAGACACACAGCAGCAGCTCTGCCTGAGCTTCTCGATATTCTCTCTGGGTTGGTGGTTGAGTTCCCCAAACTTATAGTTTTGGGTGACTTCAACCTACCATCCCTGGGAGGATCATCTGAGTTAGCTCGGGAGTTCATGGCTTCCATGACGGCCATGGACCTGACGCAAGTGATTGCTGGACCGACTCATGAGGGAGGCCATACCCTTGACCTGATTTTCTTATCTAGACGGTGGTTAGATGATCTTGGTGGGGGTTCCCCAATTGTTATACCCCTGTCATGGACCGATCATCATCTCCTGCGGCTGGTCTTCCGTTTTGCCACTCCCCACCGTGGGTGTGTGGAACCAACTAAATGGTACCGCCCCAGATGCTTAATGGACCCTGAGAGGTTCCAGGCTGTGCTGGGGCCCACACCTACCTCCTTAGCTTACAACTCGGCAGATTCCCTAGTGGAAGCCTGGGAAAGGGCAGCCACTGAGGCTCTGGACCGAGTTGTACCCTTGCGGCCCCTGACCCGGTGCAGATCCCATCGAGCTCCATGGTTTTCCGCGGAGCTTCGGGAGATGAAGCGTCGGAGACGGGGCCTAGAGAGCTGTTGGAGATCCAGCCGATCCGAATCCAACCGATTGCGACTAAGAACCTATATTAGGTCTTATCTCGCTGCGATAAGGGAGGCGAGGTCTAATCACTTCGCTACCCTTATCGCGTCCACAGATAATCGCCCGGCCGTCTTGTTTAGAGTGACTCGCTCCCTCCTTAATCAGGAGGTGAGAGAAAAACCCTTTCAGGGTCGTGCCGAGGAGTTTAACCAGCATCTGTCGGACAAAATCGCTCAGATTCGGACCGGTCTGGACTCTGACTGGGCAGAGTCTGACGAGCAGGACACGGGCAATCTTGTCATTTGGGAGGAGTTTGACTCTGTTACTCCGGAGCAAGTGGACAGGATCATGGGGAGGCTGAGTTCCACCACATGTTTATTGGTTCCGTGCCCTTCCTGGCTGGTTTATGCGGTTCGGGAAGGGACATGAGGCTGGCTCCAGGCGGTTATATCTGCTTCTCTGAGTGAGGGTAGTTTCCCCGCCATCTTGAAAGAGGCGGTGGTGAGACTCCTCCTCAAGAAGCCTGCCTTGGATCCAGCTGTGTTGAATAACTTTCGTCCGGTCTCCAACCTTCGCTTTCTTGCGAAGGTTGTTGAGAGTGTGGTGGCACATCAGCTCCCTCTGGCCCTGGATGAAGCAGATTATCTAGACCCGTACCAATCGGGTTTCAGGCCCGGGTACAGCACGGAGACGGCATTGGTCGCTCTGGTGAATGATCTCTGGAGGGCTCGGGACAGGGGATGTTCCTCTGTCCTAGTACTATTAGACCTCTCAGCGGCGTTCGATACCATCGACCATGGTATCCTGCTGCGGCGTCTCAGGGGATTGGGAGTGGGAGGCACAGTTTTGCGGTGGTTCTCCTCCTATCTCCTGGGACGTTCACAGTCGGTGTTGGCAGGGGGACAGAGGTCGACCTCGAGGTCTCTCGTTTGTGGAGTTCCTCAGGGGTCGGTCCTCTCGCCTCTCCTGTTCAACATCTATATGAAATCGCTGGGTGAGATCATTCGTGGTTTTGGAGTTGGGTATCATCAATATGCTGATGATACCCAGCTTTTTCTTTCTACCCCAAACCACCCCAGTGATGCCCTCGATGTGATGTCCCATTGCCTGGAGGCGGTCCGGGTCTGGATGGGGAGTAACAGACTTCAACTCAACCCCGACAAGACTGAGTGGCTGTGCATACCTGCATCTTGGGATATTCAGAATATCCCACCACTTTCTATGGGGGGTGAATTATTACCCCCCATAGATAGGGCTCGCAACTTGGGAGTCCTCCTAGATTCCCAGCTTACTTTGGAAGATCACATAGTGGCTGTGACTAGGGGGGCCTTCGCCCAGGTTCGCCTGGTGCGCCAGTTGCGGCCCTATCTTGACCGGGATGCCTTGTGTACGGTCACTCACGCGCTCGTGACCTCTCGCCTTGACTACTGCAATGCTCTCTACATGGGGCTGCCCTTGAAGACCACTCGGAGGCTCCAACTGGTACAGAATGAAGCCGCGAGAGTTGTGTTGGGAGTCTCCTGATACTCCCATATAACACCTCTGCTCCGTAAGCTGCATTGGCTACCAGTTGTCTTCCGGGTGAGATTCAAGGTACTGGTAATGGTGTTTAAGGCCCTTCATGGCACGGGTCCGGAGTACCTTAGGGATCACCTGCTGCCGGCATCAACTTCCCTCCGCCCTATGCGTTCCCACAGAGAGGGTCTCCTCAGAATGTCGATTGGTGGCCCCCAGGGGGAGATCCTTCTCTGTGGGCGCCCCGGAGCTATGGAATCAGCTGCCGGTTGAGCTCCGGATGGCGCCTGACCTTCGCTCCTTCCGTCGCGATTTGAAGACATTTTTATTTGTACAAGCTGGCCTGGCCTGATGAGGGATGGGTGGTTTTTTAATGTTTGTATTGGATTTTAGTTGGGCATGTTTAATTCCTTTTTAATTTTTGTATTTTTGTATGTTTATATCTGCCCTGTACACCGCCCTGAGTCCTTTGGGAGAAGGGCGGTATATAAAT